>PVIH01003629.1:0-156609 GCA_004025045.1 Sigmodon hispidus
ATACCACTTCAAAGTCAGAATCATTGCCATAATAGGGATCTTCAATAATGAGCTGTTTCTGTGGATCATAGCTCCCAAGTAGCTCAATTTTAGCTTTGCAGTTTTTAACTTGATTACTTTTTCTATTCAAATCTCTCAAATTGCTTTCATCCATACATAGTATATAATCGAACGTGGCAAAGTCTTCTCTTGTAATCTGTCTTGCTTTATGGGCTGTGCTAATGCCATGATTTCTTAGGCAGCTGACAGCTCTTGGGTCTGGGGGCCGGCCCACGTTCCAGTCGGAAACAGCACTGCTGTCAATGGCCCAATTATCTGAAACATTTTCATCAGTTACCAATTTTCTGAAAACTGCTTCTGCAATGGGTGATCGGCAAATGTTACCGAGACACACGAACAACACTGACTTGGAACCAAACTCTGCCATCTTTCCCTCAATTCTAAGTTCTAATTCCTACTAGTTTCTAATTTCTTCTACTTCTAATTCTTTCTCACCTCTAAAAAATCTCTAGTTCCTTTGCTCCACAATGCTATATACATATGTTTTGGAGGCTTGGGATAATAAAAAGAAAAATCATAAAAGCTACATCTGAATGTCACAGCACATTTCTTCAGTAAATGATAAGGGGCAGAGCCATTTACCATAATAACATAGGTGGGGACATAGTGTTTGGCACTATTTTGGGCAATGGCCACTGGTCTCAGTTATCAGCCAGACCTTAGCAAGTGAAGAATTGGCCTTAGGTTGCTTTGTGTTAATAACCTCAGTTCTACAATAGACCTCTGGGAGTATGTCCTTGTGTATTTCTGTAAAGTTTTAACTTACGATCCAATTACAGAGACAATCTAATTTGAACTTGATCTGAGGTAAAAATGAGCTAATTGTGTATAGTTTGTTTTAGACTTGCAAGTAATTGTTATTTTCTTATGTTAGTCTGAGTAGAGAAATGAGTAAAGGCTTCTAAGTTTCTTACAGTCCTTGTGGAACAATAGATCTAGTTGTGAAGCATATCCTAGTATATTTCTATTTGTCAAAATTATACAGCTTAATGAGAAGTCATCTTCCTGACTATCTGCAAATATGTGTGTCCATAAGATTAAGATGTAATCATGAGATTACATGTACACATTACATGAAAATGCATGGTAATGGGGAGATTCCACAGCTGTTTTCGCACAAGTGAAATCACAGACGGAAGCAACTGTTGTAAATAGTTCTGGCCCCACAGACCTGCAGTTTCACAGTCCCACAGAGTCCCACAGATGCTTGTATTATTTTTATGCTGATTGACCTAGGGCTCAGACATATAATTTGCTATAACTCCTTCGTCTGAACTCTTTTTAAATTAAGAAGAACCCCAAATCTAATATCCTTTTTTCCCTATTACCTATAACAACTTATAACCAACGCTGTAAACAAACATAAACATCCATAATTCATTTTTTAGGAATGTGGGCATAGTTCTTTAGGCTACTTCCTACTGAATGGGGGAGCAGACAATCCCATGGGGATCCAAAGAAAAATTTAGGATTATGGATAAGTCTTTAGTGGAGTAGTCTGTAAGACTGGTTCATTTTAGCCAGTCTCCTTGAAGTTTTTTTTTAATTCAGAACTCAGAGGAAACTTCAACATAGGTGCTCTGAAATTCTGGATCATCTGGGCCATCCATTTCTACTGAAGACTTCTCAGGGGGTCTTCCTTGATCAAACTTTATTTTCTTTAACTGGAAATAAATCTACAGCTTCTCATTTTCTTTAGAAATAAAAAAAAAGCCTCTTCTCCAAAGTAGAATCCCTTTGGATTTCAATTTTAATGTCAACTCATTTACAAAATATATAGGTTGGATTAATGCAACAACACTTATTCAAATGGCTTTTAGTAGCTTTTACTACTTCCTTTATAGTCAAAAAACTTAAAGACAAGACAATAATATGCAGTATCCAGACACTCTTTGTATTTTTTATTTTTATGTGACTTATTACTGCTTTTTTATTCTATTTTTTAAGGACTTTTTCTATCTTTTTTTCTTTTATATTTTTTTCTCTCAAGCCAACATATATTTTAAACATACCCTAAACCACTTACAAGTTTTTTTTTTTTTTCTTTTTAAACCTGTCTCTACTGTATATCTCTTATCTTTACTGTTTCTGACTACCTTTTGCTTGGCTAAGATGGCTGACCCACCCAGCTGTCTCTATTTCTTTGTTTCTACATACCTTTAATTTTCCACCCAGTTTCCTCTATTTCTTTGTTTCTGTATACACCTTTAATCTGCCAAGGTTTGGTTTAAGGATTAAAGGCTTCACTAGGGTAACTGACTCCACTCAGGCCCCTTTATTACTGTTTCTGTTCACACCTTTAATCCTCCACCCACTTTTCTCTTTTTGTTTCTGACCACACCCTTAATCTGTCAAGGTGTGGCACTAAGGATTAAAGGCCTCACTAGGGTAGCTACCTGGCTCCACCCAACTCCTAGTCTAGCTGGTTTGGCTTTTTAGCTAATTATCAGAAGCAATTACTACTCTGTGGAATTTTAGGGTCCATATAATCATCAAGTAAAGCAATGTCATCTGCTGCTCATTCATTTCATTTAAGTATTTAGCACAAATCCTCTCAAAAGTCTCAGAAGTGTTTCCCCTCTAAGACTGAATGAGGGAAGTCTCATTTTAAAAAGCCACACCTCTGCTTGCCTCCAGCAAGCAGAGCTAACTCAAGAAAACGCTGTCACTACTAAGAATCAATCTTTGATTCTGTTCTTTTTTGCCTGTGAGAACAGAAACCTTAAATCTACTCTAAGTAGCTTGTTTCTTATTCCAAGTCTTTTGTGAGACTTAAGGAATCTGCCTTGGTTAAAGCTGCTTGCCTCGGACCACCATTTTGACATTTAAACCCAAACACCATTGCATCTCTGTACTATGACCCACTTTAAAGATACAATTTGGAAGCCTCTTTTGGATCCATTTCTGTGCTCTGGAGTCCTATTTAAGCTTTCTTGGGCTTTATGTGGGTGTTTGTGCGCCACATTGGGTGCCATTTGTTGTAAATGGTTCTGGCCTGGACTTTCTAGGCCTGAACCAGAGGTTTGGCCCTATAGTTTTGCAGTCCCACAGAGTCATACAGACACTTGAAAATTTTAACACTGATTGACCTAGGGCTCAGGCATATAACTTGCTAACTCCTTTATCTGAACTAACCCATCTCGTTCAGCCTTGTGGCTCTGTACCTTTTCTCAGAGCAGCATTTCCGCTGCATCTCTTGGCAGCTCCAGCGACTCTGGCATCTGTCTGGTGTCTGGTGTCTGTGTCTGCTCTGAGATATTCCTGAGTTTTCTTAGCCTGGTAGCCCCACTCACACTTCCTGTTTGCCTTTGGCCAATCAGCTTTTATTAAACCCATAGGCGGGACAAATTATTTACATTACCAGCATAATCCCACTAAGCAACAGTTTTTCAAGTCAGTGGTCTATAAGCCTTGCTTGATGGAGGTTCCCCATTAGAGAGTTACTCACTTGGTGGGTTGACATCTGAATTATCAGTTGTTATTTACTGTATCTGCCTTTGACACTTTGTTCTGTACTGTATCTATACCAAGCCATCTAAAGAATCTGCCTAATAGAATCAGTGTGACCAAAGTGTTCACATTACCCAAAATTGTATACACATTCAGCACTGTCCTTATCAAAATTTCATTGCCATTTATCCCAGAAACAGGTATGTCCTTGGCCATAGCGACAGCAGAATGGTTTCTAGAATTATTTTTTTCTATGAAGATTTCTCTTTTTTTGGTTAAAAACAATTCTAAAAGTTAAGGAGCCATAAAACACCACAAATAACTAAAGCACTCTCAAGAAGAGCCAAACTGGAGGTCCCACAACACCTGATTCTAAGTCATATTACAAGCTAGTTATTAAGACAGTGTAGTGTGAGCCTGAAAAACAGACATACAGACAGGCCAGTGTGCTGGAATTGAAAGACCAAAAACACACATGTAATGTCAGATAATTTTTGACAAAGGTGTTAAAAAATATGTAGCAGAGAAAGGGACAGACAGTCTCTTTAATAAGTGAGGAAGCAAGATGATCTATGGGAAAGAAAGGTATATTTCTTATACCATACATAAAACCCAACTAAAAATGGCTTAAAATTTAGATGTAAGATCTAATAGCTGGGGAGATGGCTTGGCAGATAAGAGCACTTTCCCTGGGCATGAGGACCTGAGGACCTGAGGACTTGAGTTGAGATTCTCTCTATCTACATGAAAGCAGTGTTTGAGTGCCTGTACCCTTAGCACTAGGAGGTAAAGACAGGTGAGTCCTGAGAACTCACTCGCCAGCCAGCTTAGCTCAGATGGCAGGCCTGACTTGGAAGAGACTCTGGGTCAATGCAGTAAGTCAGTAGTCCTGTTCCCACTCTTTCCAAGTGCTGGAATACCTCTGGCTTTTTTGTTTTGTTTTTGTATTTTTGACAAGATCTCATCTATTGAAGCTGCTAGGTAGCCAAGGATGACTTTGAACTTTAAAAATTTTTTAGATTTATTTATTTTATATGTATAAGTGTCTTGCCTGCATGTATTTCTGTGCCTTTGGAGGTCATAAAAAGGTATTGGATTCTCTAGAACTGGAGTTATAGATGGTGTGGTCACTTTGTGGGTGCTGGGAACCAAGCCCAAGTCCTCTGCAAGAACTAGTGCTTTTAACAACTGAGCCACGTCTTCAGCCCCAACCTTGAACATGTGGTCCTCTTGCCTTCTTAGTGCTGCCACAGCAGGTGTCTGTGAGCCAGGGATTGAACCAGGGTCTAGTGCATGCCAAGCAAACACTCTACTGACTGAGATACAGTCAGATATTCAGTAGCCCTCTACACATACTTTAAACAAAATTAACCCCTACAGGTCTATAATGGCCTCAAGCTCCCTCTCTTTCTTCCTTCCTTAAAACATTTTATTTATTTTTAAATTTATTTCATTTTATGTGCATTGGTGTTTTGCCTTCATGTATGACTTTGTGAGGGTGTCAGATCTTGGAGTTACAGACAGATGTGAGGTCCTCTGGAAGAGCAGTCTGTGCGCTTAACCACTGAGCCCCCTCTCCAGTGCAGCTAAGGTTTTCTTTAATTCCTCCTCATCCCCCTACCTCCTGCTCCCAAGATTGGGACTAGTCATGTGCTACACACACGGTTCTTATACCTGGCTGGCCTTTTAAGTTTTTTCTTGAGACAAGGTTTCATATAGCCCAGGCTGGCCTTATAATCACAATTCTCTTGCCTCTATCTCCTAAGGGCTGGAGCTACAAGTTTGTACTACTCTACCCCAATAATTCCTTTCCCTAGGGTAACAGCCAAATGGCTGACAAATGCATGGGAAGATCCTCAGATCTCCTTCTAATCATAAGGGAAATATAACTCAAACTACAGCGAGTGAGCTACCTCACATGCCTTAGAAGCACTGTAGTAAAAGGCTCAGGAGGAATTCAAAGAGGTGCTTGTCCATCGTTATTGGAATTAGTTTAGCTGTTATGGCAAGGTTCTTTTTTTTTTTTTTTTTTTTTTTTTTTAAAAAACTTTATTTATTTACTTATTTATTTGCCTTGGTGTTTGCCTGGAACTGGAACTACAGACAGTTGTTAGCTGCCATGTGGGTGCTGGGAATCGAACCCGGGTCCTCTGGAAGAGCAGACGGCGCTCTTAACCGCTGAGCCATCTCTCCAGCCCCCGGCAAGGTTCTTAAAAACATTAAACATAGGGGCTGGAGAGATGGCTCAGCAGTTAAGAGCACTGACTGTTCTTCTGGAGGAGCTGAGTTCGATTCTGAGCATCCATATGGCAGCTCACAACTGTCTATAATTCCAAGATCTGACACCCTTACACAGTTATACATGCAGGCAAAACACCAATTCACATAAAAAATAAAATATTTAAAAGACAAAATTAAACATAGGCAGATTTGATGATTCATAGCTATAAAATAAAAAAAAATCTAATGTATAGCATGACAACTTAACTAGAGCTAATAATGTGTTGGTTGCTTGAAAGATGCTAAGAGAATAGTGAGGTGATAGATATGTAATTAGCTAAATGTAGTAATCACTTGGATGATTTAGCATATACATGTGAGTATATATGCAGACACATACATATATAACATTATACCGTACACCATGAATACATGTAAGTTTTACTTTGGAATTTTACCATAATAATGCCGCAAAGGCTTAAACATCTGGTCCTGGGAAGCCATCATTGAACCCTGTTGAGCCTCCGTGTCAGCTAGAGTATGGCTTACACTTTAGCACAGAAATAAGACTGTAGCACGGGCCCCACGTTCTTCCTGGTGTCTTACTCAGCAGCTCACGTTATTATCTGTGTTTTACTGAGTGGGGGGAACCTGGGCTTCTAGAAATCACAGCATTTGGCCAACATTCAAAAGCCAAAAATGACACAACCATGATTTCACTCTAGGTTTCTTTAAAGCTTCTATACCTTTTATTTTTTCAACTGCACGAAAGCTACTTAGTGGATTTTACTTTACTTTTTTGATAATATAACTCCTGCCTTGAACATCTGGTTCAAACCAAGTGCTATACACTTACTATTTCTAGTTGTAGCTCAGCCATGTGTGCGCATTATCTCCATTCCCAGGTGAAGAACCTCTTCCTAATTAAGGAGTAGGCCTGGATTTGAACCCTCCTTAGTAGCTTTCAGCTGCTCACCTTGTCCTTCTGCTCCCTGCTTCTCCAGGGTCATAGAAGGAAAGAACGTGTCTTTACTTCCCAGCAGTCCTTGATGGGCACTGCTTTTACAGGTGAAGAACCCCGAGCCCAGATGGGCTCTGCTTTGTTCCCCTGGCTCACATAGTAACCTGTGGAGCTGTACTTCACCCCTCCTAGTTCCTAGTAACCAGGGCAGAATCTACAGCCTTTTCCCTCTACTTTTCAGTAGTTCCAGGACTTGGGGGATTTCAGCCTTTTCCTGCCTCTAGCCTCCCTGCAGAGATTCTTCCCAGCTTGCGGAGCCAGGGTCTCTAGTGGGAAGCTGCCCTGAGGACAGAGCTCTCCAGCTGCTTATCAGCAAAGCCTGTCCACCCTGCCTGCCAGCTGCTTCCCAGGACACTGCTATGTCCTCTCCTGACTTCGGGCCTCTGGGAATACCCTAGATGAACATGTTTGCAGTGGCTTGGTTGCAGCTGTCAGTTCCCAGGATTTTTTTTTCCTACCCAAATCTTGTGTAGGAGGGCTAGTCTCTGTTCCAGCTGCTCTTGGAACACTGAGGGCCAGAGCCCTGAGTACTTTGACAGTGCTGAACTTTGTGGGGGACCTTAAGGAACCCAGGGCTCCTGTAGTCACAGGCACAGCTTGATACTTACACATATATTGTCGTAGTTTGGGTTTGTTTTGTGAAGAGACACCATGACCACAGCAGCTCTTTTTATTCTTTATTTTTCTGAGATGGAGTTTCTCTTTGTAGTCCTGGTTGTCCTGGAACTCACTCTGTAAACCAAACTGTCCTTGAACTCACAGAGATCTGTCAGCCTCTGCCTCCTGAGTGCTGGAATTAAACACTTGTGCCACAGTGACTCAGCTTCGCAGCAACTCTTTAAAAAAAAAAATCTTTAATTGAGGGGTTTTGCTTACAGTTTCAGAGGTTTAGTCTGTTATCTCTATATCAGAGAGCATGGCAGCATGCAGGCTGAGGTGGTACTGGAGGAATGTCTCAGAGTCCTAACAACTGACAGTCACACTGAGGGAAGCTTGAGTAAGAGACCTCAGAGTCCGCCCCAGTAGGGACACACTTCCTCCAGCAGGGTCTCCAGTGGGGGCCCTTTTCATTCAAACCACCACACATGCATACTCATCTTCTTGGTAAATGTGCATAGTTTTCTTAGATTGTCAAATGTGTCTTTGACCTTTGGAATTTGAGAACTTTTGAATATTTATTTATTTATTTATTTATTATGTATATATGTATATAGTGTACAGAAGAGGGCACCAGATCTCATTATAGATGGTCATGAGCCACCATGTGATTGCTGGGAATTGAACTCAGAACCTCTGGAAGAACAGTCAGTGCTCTTAACCTCTGAGCCATGGAATTTGAGAACTTTTGATCTAGAGGGAATTCACAATCTAGTGGCTCATCTGAAGTTACCAGGATCATGAACTGAAATAGGTGACCTAATATTGCTGAAGCTCAAGACTGCCTTATGGGATGTTCTAGACTCCCCTTGTTGCTGGAGACCTGCTCAGGCAGGGGTGGGGGTTGGGGAGTGGTTCAGGTCCCAAAGAGGATGCTGAGGGTGGTGGTGGACACTGTCTGAAAGTGAATTGGGTTGACTGCCAGCAGCCTTTAATTGAAAAAAGACTATACCTTTTATATTCTGTAGTTGACATAGGATTAAACAGTCAAGAGAGGCAAGGGTCCTGTGAGCTGGGGTATGGCTTGAGGTCAGGGGTTGAGGAATCTAGCATTGACCTTGACAATAGACATCAGCCCTGTGTTAATGACAGACCACAAGTTCCTCTTGCTAGATGACTGCCTTATCAAGCAGGAACTGTCCTCAAACCCCCCCCCCCCCATGGAGACCTTTATCCAAATTCCTGACCTTGGGAAAAGGACTTCTGAGGAGCAGACACTATACTATAGTTTCCTAGTCTTGCTATATGGTCCTGTTTCCCTCATAACACTCCCAAAAAGAGAGGTCCTGATGTCTTACTCTTTTCCCGTTATACAACACTATTCTGATTTCTCTGTACTCATCAACTGAACTCTTGCTCTTAATGAACTCAGGTTCTGGAGCTGAATTGTAGGCATTTCATCAGATTAGGTGTGTCTAATAAATCTCTTAACTTTCCTGTTCTTGGTGTAATTGGAAGGGCACAATGGGATTCCTGGTTTCGAGGTGTTGAGAATTTTTTTTCCAAAGAATTATTCTGTTTAGAGAGGTTATCATTGTATACATTTTCATTCTTTACCAAAGCCCCCACCAAAGCCCCCACAAAATTTCCCAAAGGAAAAGTTATTAATATCGAGAATCATTAAAAATGAAAGTTTAAAAAGTGCTGTAGAAGTGTGGTCTGCAATGTTAAAATGCTGAGACTTTGCCAAGCAGCAGTTGGTTACCATACAGTTCACCCCACATCAGGAGATACACAGCCTGGCTCCTAATTCATTTCACTCAACACCCAAGTGCTCCAAAAATGACATTAGTTTACAGGTTTGAGTCCATGGTAAGACCACTGTGAACAGTAACACTGATAATGGCAAGAATTGTGTTGGGGCTGAGCATGCTGACACACACCTTTAACTCCAGCATGCAGAGGCAGGTGGATCTCTGTGAGTTTGAGGCCAGCCTGGTCTACATAGGAAGTTTCCAGGATAGCCGGAGCTACACATATTAAAAAGACCCTGGCTCAAACAAAAGGAAACAAGATTATGTCAAGAGCGTCAATTCAGTCTGGCTTTCACTGCCAGGAGTTCCATCAAAGGCATCTTGCATGCTCTTGTACTTAACCCTCCTAAGAAAGTTGGTGCTTTCATTTTACATGTGGAGAAACTGGAGTACTGTATAGAGTCCAGCCAGTCAGATGTGTGTGACTAAAGCATACCTGCTCACCTTCCTTATTTTTAGGGAAAAAGCAGAAAAATAAGAAACTATTTTGCATAGGGCATACAGTCCCATACCCTGCAACACTGAGAATGTTGTGTTGCACCCTATATGAGAAAACACATACACAGGAGTGATCTGAAGTCCTGGAGGAAGGCTTAGGCCATAATGCATTAATGCACCAGTGTCTGCATGAAAAGGGTTTCTCTCTATTATAATTAGGTAGGGTGTTTTCTTTCTACAGCTTTATGAATACCACATAGTCCACCCATTAAAGAGTATAAATCAGTGCTCTTCCGTATTTTCATAGTTGGACATCCATTAGCACAATCAATTATAGGCATCTCCATCACCCACAAAGAAACCCTGCATCCTTTTGCCACCACCCTCCTGTTCTCTCCCCAGTCCTAGGCAACTTCAAATGAAGGCTTTGACACTTAGAGAGTAATAGCGTGTGGATCCTGGTGCTGTGCCTATTAGAGAATAATTAGAGAAGTGAAAGTTGACTGTAATGTATTTTATAAATGGCTTTATTAGCTTAGAAGCTCTGAGCATGCTCTGATCTACAGCACCTTGGGATTGATATAGGCAAGGGATGGGAGGGTTTTAAGATTTATTTACACACAGACACACACACACACAACCATGTTCATGCACAGAGATGAGGAGGAGGAGGAGGGAGGAAGGTGAGTGCCAGGTGTCCTTTATCGTTCTGTCCATTCCTTTCAGCTACAGCTCTTAGTGACCATCGTTTGTGACATTTTGAAGTTATATATGACTTCCTGAAGTATTTCTAAGCTCTTTGCACTTACCAGGTGTGTGTGTGACCTGTCATGCTCTCCCATCAGTAACATGTCAACAAGTGCTGTTGTAGTACCGATACCCACCCTGCCTGTCATTTACAGACCCACTGAGGGAAAGGGGTTTGAAAGTACACACAGGGCTTCTAGTAAGTTTGCCACGTGCCTCTCACACACTTAAGTTGTGAAGGATTAAGGAATTTTTATTCAGTTTCCCCCTCTAGACCATGAACCTCCTCAACACCATACTTGTGTCTTGCTGTTTTTGAGTCTATAACTGGTAGTCACAAATCTGGGACACAGAGATCAGTAAGTATTTTGGATGAATGGATGAATATTATAGAGATAATAATATCTTGCTTCTTTCCATCTTGCACAGTGTGCTTTGGGGTAACTTCGACGGGCAGTTAGAGGAGCTGGAGAGGAGACCTGAGCTAGAAGTGACTTGCTTGCTCTAGTTCTCCACTGTGGCATAGCACGCCACCTTGATGCTCACCCGCCCGCAGTGAAAACAGCAGTTGTAACTTTTTCTCTTCATTTCTCTGGGTCAGGACTTTGGACAGCTTGCTTGGGCAATTCTAGTTCTCTCTCATCCATAGATAGTGTTTAGAGTTGGATTAATAAAGGGCATGTAATAGTCAGTGACTGGCCAGCTGCACCTTCATCCATGCAGCTCAGTTCCTGGAGCTAGTTTGGGTTCTTCATGGTATGGCAGCCACTGACCTCCTGTATTGTTCAAGTGCTGAAGACAGGAAACCCCAGGAAAGTCAAGTGGACACTGTATGAGACACTAGACACTCACTTTGTCCTAGAAATCAGACAGTATTCATCCTATGTTACCGATTAGAAACTAGGGGCTCAGTGGTATGCAGAAGACCCTGGATGGAATACCCAGCGGAGAAGGAAGAGGTTAGTCCCAAAGCTAGCTCATAACTCATCTAAAGGATTTACCTTTTTTTATTTTCTTGATGGTGCTAAAATTTTCACCCAAGACTATATGTACACTAGGCTAGCACTCCATCCCTGACTCACATTTCCAGTCTTTTAGATGTCAGTCCTGTTAGGCAGAGTGTCAGACAACTTGTAGACATGTTGCAGAATGACAGAGATGGAGGTCTTTCCCAGCTTCATTTGTACTTGAGACCCCTGAGATTGAGGGAACCGTGTTCACCTGGCACCAGCAGAGCTGGAGCCCAGCCCAGCCCGGGACCTTGGTGAGCCTGCCTGGAAATGATTTCACTTTCCCTTCCTGCCCCTCCCTTCAGAGTAGAGGGGGCTGCTCCCCTCTGGAAGTTTTGCTTTACTGCTGAGTCCCAGCTAAGTTTAGGCATGGCACAAATGGCAGGTGAGCTGGGGAGAAGCATGCCTTGCTACCCACCAAAAAATCCAGCAAGACTACTTGCTACTTTATCCCAGTGGCATCCTTAGACTTCCCAATTCCAGCCCCTACCACATATGTGTAAGACATAGCTATTAAGAGGGTGAGGTTCTTAAAATTGATATCCCGTGTTATTTTTTTCTATTGCTGTGGATTAAGAATTTTGAGGCAATTCATAGACTTAGCCAACCGTCGTTGAAAGACTGAAGAATTTGATCTTCAGCATAAAATCCAGTGCAGAGCACGAGGAAGGGTGAGCCAGGAGAATCAGAAGGCTGAGGCCAGCTTGGGAAACATGGTGAGACTGACTCAAAACCAGAAAGCACAAGTGAGAAAATTCAGCACAGAACTTGGCTTAATGTGGTTAAGTACGTCTGGTGTTTGTTTTGGCGAGCACAGTAGAACGCTTTCTTGAGGCTTCCCTGTTTCTTGTTCCACTTTTTGAAATTCTTTCTTTGAGACTAGAGACTGGGGAGGCTGGGTGGGCAAGGAACAACAAAATGACAGAAAGTAAACAGAGACTTTCTAGACACTAGGAACTTATTCTAGGTCCCTTCTGTGCTCTAGCCTGATTGCAAACTGGATCCTGCTTCACATGTACCAGGTGACCTTGGGCAAGTTATTGGCTTCCCCTGCCTTTTGCAAAACAGCCATGGTAATGCTTTCTTTACCTTAGACTTGGTTTACAGCCAGAGAGAGACCACCAGATCTCTGTTGAAACCTCTGCTACCAGTGAACTTTGAGAATCCCCACAGCCACCCTCTAGGCAGTTATCAGCACCCATGTTTCACAGTTGTCTCTTGGTGAGTTGGCCAGGACCATAAAGGGGCTGCTCTGAGAATAGACATTAGACTTCAGAACCCTGGATCTGCCCATGTCATTAGTTTCCAGGTGCTAAGCCTTCTTACACAGTGAAAAAGAGGAACCCTGTGGCCCTCAGAGCAGGAACCTTTGATAACTTGAAGCTAGAGTGTCACCTGTCTACTTTGAGCATACAAGAGCTAAGGTGGCCGAGACTGCTTCAAGCAGACAGAAGAGGCCTCAAAAGGTCAAGAATTACATTAGGTTTGAGAATCAGAGGCTCCAGTGTAGCAGAACAAAATTAGGCCATGAAGAGAGCAGTAATAATGAAAGGCTATGAAGGAAGGAAGGTAGGGCTGGCCAGAATGGGACATCGCAGTAGACATGAGAGCTTAGGGTTTTGCTGGTGTTGAGGGGAGCAGAGGAGTCACACAGTTCAGGGTCTGTTTCAAGAACTCTGGGCTGCGTGGGAAGTTGCCATGCAGCAGTTTGGAGTGAGAGGGACACAGGACTGCAGTGAAACTGTAGGTGGGTGGCGGAGGGGGAGGAAGATGAGGATCAAAAATGGCTCCAAGCTCTCAACTCCAGCAGCCTGTGCAGAGGGAAAGGCCGGGAGGGGACAGGCCGATGGTGTGACAGGTGAGGTGTGCTAGTGATGAGGAAGCCCAGAGTGGGTAGATTGACACATTCCAAGAGAGTTTGAAGCTCCTTGGGGGTTTCAACATGTAGTATTTAAAGGAAGGGATTGGGGTGCCCCTCCCCAGGAGCACAGAGATGATTGGACTGAGGGCTTGGGGGAGATTCTCTGATGTACATTAGGAGGCAGGAGACCAAGAGGGTGTGTGTCAGGACACTCCATAGGAAAGGTAACTGGAGAAGTAAGAAAGGAACACAAAGGTGTCTTGCTCCCCAGTAATACAGAATCACTAACGGTTTTGTCTGGTCCAGCAGTCTGCCTGCCGTTTCCTCCCATCATACCACCTCCCACAGCAGGCTTCACTGCTGTGCCCTGACCGTGGAAGTCTGAGCTTTCCCTGGGCAAAGGCTGGGAGCCTGCTGGCACTTCTGATCAAAGCCATGCTCAGGGCTGCTCTCTGCATGGTGCTGAGCACTCTGGAATCCTGCACTGTATGTGCTCTGGGACAGCAGGGAGCAGCCAGCCCTGGTAGCCTGTCTGCTTCCAGCTTCCTTCGAAGAGATGATTTGGGGACTGCTACTTTAGTAGATCCTGGCTTTCCCTTTTTGGCATACTAGGCAGTTTTGATTACCCCGAGAAACCTTCCACAAGACCATTTCACACTCTTGTATCCTTGGTCCTCTGTTTAAAAACAAAACAAACAAAACCTGCTTGATTTTTCTGTAACTTATGCAAAATACTTCTTTTTTTTTTTCTTCTTCTTTTTTTTAAAGAAAAAAAAGAGCAGGAAATGACCCTTTAAAAGTGTTTGGAAAGCAGTTTGAAGTTGTAATGGAATCTGCCTTAGCAATGAAGACTAAGAGTTACAGACTCAGGCAGACTGTAGCCTTTGACACAGCGCAGGACCTTTTCAGTTTACAGAGCCAGGGAGAACAGCAGAGACCCTAGAGACCCCAGAATATAAAGGCTTCTCCCTTCTAGCCTGGGTGTTCAAGGTCATCTGGGTTCCCTGAAAGCATTCAGAACCTACAGAGTTCTCTAGACCTCCAGGGATAAGATGGAGAACTGGTCTGTAGCCCCCCATGGAACACAGACTCAGATAGACATTGTTAGACACAGGTGGGCTGTTGGCTGTGCCTGGATTACTCCTGAGGGCTCCCCACCCCCCACCCCCATTTGGAGTCTTCCTGCTTTTCCTTCCTAGGTGCTGGGATTGTAGTCAGATGTCACCACACCTGGCACTCCACCTTTTTCTCTTTTTCAATTTAACCCCCGAGCCACTTCCCTGACCTGAGCACCTGTAACTATGTATATCCAGGGAGCCCTCTCCTTTCCCTCCATACCCACTCAGTGCCTTTTCCTGTGTCAGACAGCAAATGTCTGCTCCAGTGGGTACCAGTAGACAATGAAATAGATGCCCAGTCTGGGAGAAACTTGGCATATGCCTTCCGTTATTATTCCGGTGGGGGAAAAGGAAGCTAGAAGAGGAGGGTCCAGGAGTCTGGCTCCTGTATGAGGGCTGTGAGGGTGGAGTCAGACCTTGGCTGATGGTGTGATGCAGGGTCTAAGCCTTTGAGTCTAGAACATAGTTTATCCCATACTAAACTTGGCCTGTGAGTTAGGTCTTTCAAGTAAGATAGTGCCCATGCTGGCAGGATTGCTTACTGGTAGAATTCTATTCCACCCAGCCATAAGCACAGGATGAGAAGGTGTAGGGCTTTGGCTCTGCGGCACCACCAGACAGAGTAGTAAACAAAGGAGCTGGGTGAAATGTCAGAAGGGAAGCTTTATTGATACCTCAGCCATAGTGGGACACAGCAATGTTTTATTAATTGGTACCTCTCATATCTCATGGAACGTTCCAGCCCCTGTAAGCCTGTATTCTCACTGCATTTCATTTCAGCCCAGGAACTTCAATGTTTTGGTTACTCCTGAGCCAATTTCCCAAGTGGTCAGTAGGGAAGCTGGCTAGATGGCTGTACTAGATGAGTTCCACCACAATGCACCTGTGGCCTCTGACCTCAGTGATGTCAGTGGGACCATTCAGCTGGCAGGCTTGTTGATTCTAGATCCTTGGCTGTACCACTCCCCTATTGTTGTTGCTGTTACTGCTACTTATGATCAGGTCTTACTCTGTCACCCTGGCTGCTGTGGAATTCTCTATGTAGACCAGGCTAGCCTCAGACTCAGAAATCCACCTGCCTCTGCCTCCTGGGATTAAAGGAGTGTGCTGCTATGACTCTTTAGCATTCTCTTTTAAGCCTCAGCTTTTCCAGGCAGCAAGACTTTTCTAGATGGAGTTCCTCTCAGTTCGACTTTGCTATAACTTTTAATTTATTGAGCATATACTATGGCCCAGGCCCTGTTGTGATCCTGAATGCATCAAAGCTGATGCTGTGTTTGAAATTGATGATGGGCCAGGGCTAAGGGGAGAAAGCATCATAGACCCACATGTTCATGAACATTTATTGAGAACATTCTTTTATGTCAGTATGTGTGAATGGATCAATGCATGTGCCTTATTTTATTTTTTTAAGGGAGGATTTCATGTGACCTAGAGTGGCTGTGAACTTACAGTGTAGTCGGGAATGACCTTCAGCCTTCACCTCCTGCCTCTGTCTCCTGACTGCTAGGATTGCAGACCAGCACCATCACACTTAGCTTTGCCTTACTTACTCTTTTTAATCTTTGAACCTTTCTGAGACAAGTGTGACCATGAGCCTGACTATTTTTCCGAGTGTTCCTCATGGTAGCGGAGGATGAAGGACCTGAGGGTGACAAGCAGAGGTGGAGATGGGGAGTGGATAAAAATGCCAAAAGGAAAGCAATGTCATAGACCAGCTGTGTGGGAGAAGTGAGCTGAAGGCCATAGAGTTTTATCTTGGGCAACAGGTTATGGAGGTAGCTTCTTGCCCAGGAGAAAGAGTAAACAAGGAGAAGGAGCAGAGTGTTGCTGTCCCTACTGATGTCTCCCAGGCACCTGCATCTCAGCATAAGAGTCGATGCTGGGCAGGTGGATGGCCATGCCGTGGATGGAGATGTGCAGGGAAACGAGAGGAGACACAGAAGAGCATGGGAGCACCAGTAGTTCAGGTGCTGTGGAGAGGAATGAGAAAGAGGGACCTGAGAGGGCCATCACTCACCAGCTTCAGTTTTCCTCAATTCTCAAGTAGAGTGTGGAGGAGTCCTGTGCACAGAGTGCTGACAGTGACCCAGCCTGGCCGCCAAGGCTTAGGACACAGGCTATTAATAGTTCATTGTTTATCCAGCTAAGTATGAAGTGCCCAGTGCATGCAGGTATGGGAAAGCCCTTCAGGGTATACTGGAAAACAAAGAAAAGGACAGTGTTTGCACTTGTGGGGAGGAGATTGTAAAAGAAAGGCTTATGATCATTAAAATCTTGATTGTGTATACATTTCGTACTCATGAAACATGGGGCTGAAGGTAGTTCAGACTTAGGTGTTATGTTTTAGCAGCACAAGATGGGTTGAGATGGGAACAAAATTAAAACAGCCTGTGGAGGAGAATTGGACAGAGACTTAGGACAGTGAAAAAGCAGCGTCCAAAGAGCCTTTGATTGTGGCATTTCTGCTTTTAAGGAAGCAGGCTTCAGGTTTTAGGGGTGGGGAGTAGTTAAATCAGTCTACAGTAGTGACCTCAGAGAATCATGCAGCTGCTAACGGCAGCTGAGGGCTGGGAGGACTTTGGATATATTTTTAGTGTTTTGATATAATCATTGTACAGGCTTTAAGGGTAATTTAGACTTGTTTCTAAGACATATGCTTGAATGAAGAAAAGCAAGATGAAAAATAAAATGTTGGCCAGGTACATGATAGTTCAAACCTGTAATCCTAGCATCTGGGAAGCTGGAGCAGGAGGATTGCTGTGAGTTGGAAGCCTGCCTGTAATACATAGTAAGTTCCAGCCAGCCTGGTCCACAGCTTGAGACACTGTCTCCAAAAGAAAGGCTGCTCAGCAAGGTAGTTTAGTGGTTAAAGGCTCTTACCTCACAAGCCTGACTACCCAGAACCACACAAGAAGAGAGATGTCCTCTGATTTTTACATGAGCAGTTTGGCTCCTGTTGGTTTCCTACATGGCATCACACACACCCACCCACACACACACACACACACACACACACACACACACACTACCAGGGCCACACGAGAGTTTATTCAGAAGAGTTGCCAGATGAGTACAGGAGCAGAGAAACAGAAAAGAGAGGAGACAGACTGCCACATGGCGTCTCTTTTTAAGAGAAAGTGTGGGCACAGATTTACATAGCCACACCTAGGGGCATACCCTCCATACTCGGTGTGTTCTGGGCACCATGTTGGCTTCACCTTGTGGTGTGCCAGGAATCCTTACAAATCACACACACCTTCACTCACACCTTGCATGTCTTCATGTTATGTACGTATGTGTGTGTGTGTGTGTGTGTGTACAATAATAAAGATATAAAAACTAAATGTAAATTTTAAGGGAAAAGGAAGAGAAGGATTTTGTGTATGACACAGACATTTCTGGAAGGACCCAAAATATGGTGTGCTTGGTAGAGTGTCTGGAGTAGAGTAGAGACACTCAATTCTTTCATCTTGTGGGTTTTATTCCTCTTGCACACATATCTTAAAGCTTGATAATTTATGGATAAGGGTTGTAGTTCAGTGGTAGAACAGTTGCCTAGCATGCAGAAGGCCTGGGGTCACATCTCCAGCATTAATAATAGTTAATAATAAAAACATAACTATTTCCCCAAGGAAGACTTAGAAAGCAAGCTAGGGGTGGTGCACACCTGTAATCCCAGCAATTGGGAAAGAGAGGCAGGAAGATTAGGAGTTTAAGGCCAGCTTGGACTACTTGAGACCTTGTCTCAAAAAGGTAGGGAAAATATAAAATACTTAATTACGCATAATTTAAATATTCATATATGGGATGTGATTTTATTTTACTTAACAGCATATGTGAGCATTTTCTGACTTGTCTGTCTGTCTGACAGGATCTTGTTATGTGGGCAGACTAGCTGGACCTGAGTCATCCTCTCTTAGCGCCCAGGTAGCTGTGATTCAGGCCTGTACCCACTGTAGGATGAATATGGACATGACAGAAAAGTGAGCTTAGGTGTTTGTGTGTGAAGCGAAAACTCCTCAGAGCCTTGTTTGGAATCACTGGTCCCTGAGCAATGGTGACAGATGCTTTCCAGGATTGGGTTAGGTTGGCAGTGATCGTTCTCTGTGCCAACAGCATCAGCTTTCTGTCTCTGTGGCTCGCAGGAGTATGTCCCAGAGAGAGGCTGACCCTTCAGATTAGCAGGTAACTCCATCTGCTGGTGTCAGATCCTGGAGATAGGCAAGAACAGTGCAGCACTCTGTGGCAGGCAAAGCCTTTTCCTGCAGTCATCTCATAGATAGGTAGCAGGGAGAGAGAATGGGTGGCTGGGTGGGCGGATGGAAAGCAATGTGATCCGCATTTATTTATAGAGCGCTGCTCCTCTCCTCTGTAGCATCCTGGAGGGAAGCAGCAGAGCAGGTTGGCTCAGTTGCCAAGCTCAGGCCTTTCAGTCTGGGGCATTGAAAATCCAGACACAAATCCCTCTTTTCATGGAGGAAACAGGCTGCAGCAGATGGTGTGAGGCTGCCCAGGGTTTCCATGGACAGCTGTGTCATGTGGGGAAACATCTGAACCTGGGAGCCACATGGATCTGCCCACCTTTCCTAGTCAGGTTATAAAGTTACACACGGTGTTTATTTGCTGGGAGGGGCCATTGAGAGCAATGCATATAAATCAAGAGCCTGGTGACTGCCCTCTCACACTGGCTTTGAACAGTTTCTCTAAAGGCAGGGGAGGCTGAGTGGCTAGCCGAAGGAACCACCTCCAGGAATTCCAGGAATTCCTTCAGCTAAGGCCCTCACTGCAGCTAAGAAATCTAGACGGGGTGCGCCATCTGCTGGGCGCAGCAGGGACTGCCTGACACAGAATTTGTGCCTCCCTCCACCTCCCCAGGCCTTCATCTTCTAGGTGGGGAAGCTGGCCCAGAGAGGGATAGAGTCTTTGCTCCAAAGAACAGGCTGTGGTGTATGATATGTACTCGTACATACGATGTATGAGATGATCCTTAAATAATTACTGTGTCCCCTCCTTACATCCAGGATTCTCTCTGCTCTAGAGCGTTGTCTCCACCGGCTGTGGTGGTCCTGGTTTCACACCTTTATTCCCACGTCAGCTTCCTCCATGTACCTGCCCACCTTTCCCACTGGAGGGCTCACAGGAAACGGAGAGCCAGCCAGGCAATTATCTAGTAAATGGTTGCTTTCTACCCTCCTGGCATTCCAAATGCTCCTCTGTTGGTCCCTGACACCGCTCACATGTTTGTGGTCCCCCCACCCCGTGCCTGCTTGATCCCTGCTGCGTCTCACAGCTGACCTCCAAGAAGCCTTTTAGCATACTCCCACAGACATCAGAGTTGTCTTCATGACCTTACCTAAAACCCCTCCAGAATGTGGTCTGCCTCTGCTCACCCTCAATGAGCAGTCCTCGGTGTCACTGTCCCTCCTCCTGCAAGACCTTTCTGCCCCACCCCACCCCATCACTCTTCCTCAGAGGCTCAGGACTTGCTGGTCCCTTCCTGAGCACACTCTTTGCCTCCTTTTACCTTTCTAAACTTTACTTTGAGATGGGGTCCTGTTCTGTCATCCAGAGCTCACCATGCAGGTGCCTAACTCAGGCTGGCCTCAGACTGAGAACAATCCTCCTGCTTCAGTCCCTTGAGTGCTAAGATTATAGTGTGGTATAAGCCACCATGCCCAGATTGTTCCCACACCATCCTTGGATTTTGACTGACATGGTACGTCCTGATTTTGAGTCTTGGCTGGGTATTGGCCATGCCAGTAGTGCTCTTGAAGTCCTGAGCATGTGGCCAGGACCTAAGCTGTGGTAGCTTGATGCTAAATACAGTGAACTCTAAGTTCTGTCAGTGGGGAGGGTGCTACATGATATGCTAAGCATGGGAACGCTGGTCACTAAATTTACTTTGAGTGAAGATTGAACACATGCTCCTTTAAAAGATATTTTTTGCATTTATTTCAGCACGCAAGCGCACGCACAGGTGTAAAGGTCAGAGGACAATTTGTAGGAGTCGGTCCTCTCTCCCACGTGCTTTCTGGGGATTGAGCTGAGGTCATCAGGTGTGCTGCGCCGCAAAGCTCCTTTACCTACCGAGAGCCATCTTCCTGACCCTCACTTCTTCTCTTCCTCCTCCTCCTTCTTTTCCTTCTCCTCCTCTTCCTCCTCCTCCTCTTTAACAAAACAAAGTCTCTCTACATAGATGTGCTGGCTATCCTGGAAGTCACCATGTAGACTAGGCTGGCGTAGCATAGAGCTCACAGAGATCTTGCCTCTGCCTTCCAGAGGGATTACAGCTGTGCACCACCACTCACCTCCAAGCTGGTTTTAAGATGTGGATAGTGGTCTGACTGCATCACAGTGGTTTTGGTTTCTTCCTTCCCCTGTGCTTTCTGCCTAGTTCTCGGTGGCAAAGGCAATTGTGTCATTCTGTGAAGGAATACTAGCGTCTCACCTCTGCTCTCCTGTTCTTGTCCCCACAGGCCTGAGAGGCGATGCGACAGGCATGATGGAGGTTGAATCCTCCTACTCGGACTTCATCTCCTGTGACCGAACAGGCCGTCGGAATGCAGTTCCTGACATCCAGAGTGACTCGGAGGCCGTGAGCGTGCGGAAGCTAGCTGGAGACATGGGCGAGCTGGCACTTGAGGGGGCAGGTCAGGCAGTGTCCCAGCGTCCCTGTGTAGGGGGGAGCTCTGCTGGCTGTTGTTCATCTCCAGGTCCTGCACTTCCTCAGAGAAGTGTTTTTTAAATTAGGACTGTTCATGATCAGTGGCAGAGCCCAGCCGATGTCTAGGTTGGAAAATGCCAGCATCTTGGTCATGAGGGCTCTGGCGAGCATCTAGGGTACTTTTCTTCTCTGTCTCCACTCCACCACCAAGCCCTGTCAGATCTCTGTGGTATATCCTAACTCCCTCATGCCTTAGCCTCTCTCCATCCCCATAGCTGCCATGTTAGCTGCTGTTCCCTAGAGTCCCTGCCCTTGTACAGCAGACAGACAGCAGGATTAGTTAGCCATCTGGTCCTGTCAGGCTCCTGCCCCAGACTCCCTGGTAACTCCTGTCTCAGAGCCAAGGCACTCTGCAATGCTCCCCAGAAGTCATGCACTGCTGGCTAGCCTGCCTGGCCTTGGCTCCCCTCATGCCTTGTTACCCACCCTTCCCCACTTAGCCATCTTTGTCTAGGTCTCTGTCAAGTGCAAAGCTTGCTTGTCAGGGTCTGCACTTCTCTGTTGCCCGTTTAGGACATCTGAAGTGGAGCTAGGCTACGTGCTGTTCCTTTACTCTCAGGTCCAGCTTAGCCTCCTGAGTGCCAATGTGCTGCCTTAGCCACCTTACTCTCAAAGGTCTCATTGACTTTAGCTCCAGGAGATAGGGGCCTCTGTTCTTCCTGCACATAGCAGGCAGTTAGTTGGTGACCTCAGGCTGAATGACCCAATAAAGAGACCAGGAGAAACCACCCAGGACTGCCCGAGCCACCCTGTTCCCTGCTTCTCCCTCTGCTCTCTCTCTGGGCTCTGCTCAGCCTGGCTCCACAGACAGCTATAGACACCTCGGGAAGCCTGCCCTACCGGTTCTTCGCCACTGCAGGCCCGGGGCCTGCCATACGACTTCCCCCGGCACCATGGTGTGCGCCTGCATCCTTCCAGGAGTCATCAGTCCTCGCAGGGCCATAGCATTGTCTTTGCCTGGGTGCCCAGGCTTGAGTTGTTGGTCCTCATTACCCAAAAGTGACATAGGAGGACAGAACACGGAAGATGCTGGGCCAGGGACCCAGATTTTCCTATGATACACCAACTGAGGCCAAGAGAGCCTGGCAGCTTCCCAAGGCTCCCAGGCAAAGGACTATAGTTAGTAGACAGTTGCTGTGCCTTGAGAGCATGCCCTGCCGCTCACCCTCAGAGCCTCACCCCGTTTTCCTGTTGGAGGCTCTATCAGACTCCCTTGTGCTAGTCCCTACTTTTGCTCAGGGTGGACACCTCCGCAGTGCTCATGCCACATCCCTCCACAGCTTCAGCCCTCATTCCCTGGTTTGTGTTCTCCTAGCCGAGTAAAGGCCTGCAGGCTCTCAAAGCTGTGAGGGCTCCTTCACCCCCTGCCTGCTCCACACATGCTGGCCCTTCTCATGCTGGTCCCTCTTGTGCTGAGGCCTTCCTTGACCACAGCTCCTCTCTAGCAGAGGAACCCCCTTCTCCCTTTGTTGCTGTGGCCCTTTAAGTACAGCACCCCACTGAACTGAGCTGCAAAGCACAGGCTGTCTCGTGCCCTCTGTGACTAGCAGTGTTTGGCACGTGACAGGTACCTCCTCAATGGCTGCTCATTGTCCAGCTGGCATACTAGGCACAGTGCCAAGGGTTTCTTCAAGGCTTCTGTGCTCTATTTGCTCTAATTGGCTTTGGTGCCTTCTACTCTCCTTGGCCAGCATAGCTGCCAGTCCCTCATACAGGCCCTTCCAGCACTGCTTACCCTGAGAGTATCTGTCCACAATGCTTGCTAGCCACAGTGACTGATATCTACAAAGGAGACTGGAAGACAGAATGGTGCCTGTTACCAGGGATTGGAGTACCTTTGGTAGAGTTGGGGCAAAGTGACCAGCTATGAGAAGCCTCTGTGAGGAGACCTCCCATCACAGTAAAATGTCTCCAGGCATTGCTGAGTCCAGCAGACTCGCCAGGACGGGACAGAGCCTTAAATGATAGCCCTGGGATTCTGACCCAGCAGGTCAAGGGCCCCAGAATTTTTGTCTGTCACAACTTCCAAGGGCTGATAATATAACGTGAGTAGGACAGGGCCATAGTCCTTAAAGGCTTAAGAGGTCCTGACTCCCTGTCTCCCCAAGCCTGTGGCCTGCTCGATGAGTCAGCACTCTCCAGGGTGCTGTGTAGGAATCTTCTCAGACAAGGAGCACAGATGTTGCTTTACTTTGCCTAAGAGGAAGAGAAGTCATAGGCTAGCCATAGAGGTGACAATGCATTGACCCTGGGCAGCAGTTTCGTTCTTCCCTAGCGCCAATAGGAGAGGACCTTCTTCCCAACTAAGGGGGAGCTGGGGCCGGCACTGGGGAGTGTGATGATTGTTAGAGAGGACTTAGGGTCACACTCGAGGAAGCCAGATGTAGATGTCAGTCTTCCATATGCCAATTAAAAGAACCAAGCTAGGAGATCCAGTGCCCTCTCTGGCCTCCAAAGGTACCGGGCATGCATATGGTACACATACATGCAAGTCACACATACACATACATGCAGGCAAAACATATGTATAAAGTAAAAATACATTTAAAGTTTTCTTTTTTTTTAAACTTTATTTATTTATTTATTTTATTTTATTTTAAAACACTTTATTTATTTAATTATTTGCCTTGGTGTTTGCCTGGAACTGGAACTACAGACAGTTGTTAGCTGCCATGTGGGTGCTGGGAATCGAACCCGGGTCCTCGGGAAGAGCAGACGGTGCTCTTAACCGCTGAGCCATCTCTCCAGCCCTAAACCTTTATTTATTTATTTATTTGCCTTGGTGTTTGTCTGGAACTGGAACTACAGACAGTTGTGAGCTGCCATGTGGGTGCTGGGAATCGAACCCGGGTCCTCTGGAAGAGCAGACGGTGCTCTTAACCGCTGAGCCATCTCTCCAGCCCCCCATTTAAAGTTTTCTAAAGAGCCAAATTAATATGAAGAGCAGGAAAGGACAATTTATTCAGTGTGGCCACATTGGGAAGAGGGACAAAGAGAGCAAGTGACCTCCTCAAGTTCATCTTTGCCCATGAGGGTAGGTTTAAGTAGAGGCCAGAGTTGTGCATACCTAGGCAGTCCTGCACATGGTGTGGTCCTGCCCATCATGGACCCTTCATTGTTTAGGGTCCACTGTCCTTAGGGTCTGACAAGTTGCAGAGTTCTTTCCTGGAGAAAAGTCTCTTTGCTTGGCTCGGGCTTCAAGCTTTTCCAGCAGGGGATCCTGGGGAATACCTAGTTTTTTTGGTCCATTGCTTCAATAGTCTGACAGCCAGTGTGAGAGACAGACTTTGTTTAGAATGTTTCCATCACTGCCAGGCTGGTTACTGCAAAGTGACTTGCCTGCAGTCTCTAGCAATGCAGTAACAGAGCCAAGACTATGCAGAGGTCAAAAGGTCGCAGTTCATGGAGGGCTTCACAAAATGCAAATGTTACTGTAGCTGCAGCATGGGTGGTAGGCCTCCAGAGGCCCAGAACAACCTTGTGGGATACAGCCTTGGTTCAGCCACCATCCTCAGAGGAGGTAGCTTCATGCTAGGCAAGCTGAGATTGGCACATACTTGAACCACAGTACCAAGTTCTGACCACATTATGTACTTCCATGAGCACTTAGGGCCCAAGACTGCCATGTGGGGCTCTGCCAACAAACTGTAAATTCCAAAAAATGCTGCTCAGCAGTAAGCAGGCTCTCTACCTTGTGGTCACAGGTACATCCATGAGCTTGCCCCTTTTCTCATGGATGTCATGACCCTAACCACACCTTCAGGTTGATGTGTGGATTGTTTGACAGAGTGTCTGGCCAGACCCAGAGCTCAGTAAAGACAGGCCTAATGGCAAAAGGAGATGGACCTTGAGTGGCATCCCAGTGTCATTGGGCTTGAGACTGCACTACTGATTGAGCTTTGCCCATTACCAGGCTCTGTGGAGGATGCTGAGCCTGGGAGGGTTGAGGGTAGAGTATGAGCTGGGTACACTGCTGTCAGGTAGGTGAAGCAGAAGCTGCTGGTCCCTCGTCCCAGCTTGAGGTGAGGCTTGAGGGAGCTGAGAGTGAGGAGACCCAGCTCACGTGAACTTGAGAACAGGCCAGGTCACTGGCTGGAGTAGAGCAGGAGTGCATACTGGCGGTGGTGTGCTGAGTCAGGCAGTCCGTATGTGCATCTTCCACCTTGGGATGTGCAGGTCATAGTGGACACTCTCGAACTGGACTGGTTGAGTCTGCTGTACTATCTTCAATGAAATTCCCATTTACTAAGCACCTAGTTCTTGCAGGGAACTTAACATTCTCAGTTCCCCACTGGAGAGCACACGTTGATGTTAAGCTTTTAGCCCCTGTCCACAATCCTGACCTTTACTGATTTTTATACTAGCAGCCTTGCCAGCCTTTCTATGGTAAAAGTGACTCAAGAGAGAGCCGGATGGATAATGCCTCTCTGGCCTTGGTCAGCCCCTCCCCAGTGCAGCTCTTAGCCTGCTCCAAAGGCTGTCCACGGTGATCAGTCTAGCTGCTCCTTCCTGTGTTTCATAGTGTGTCAATGTGTCTAAAACCTCCTCTCCCCTGCAGAAGGACAGGCACAGGGAAGTGCCCCGGACAAGGAGGCCAGCAGCCAGCCTGAGAGCAGCAATGTGAACACCTCGTCTTGAGTCTGGTCTTGGTCCTAGAGGCTAGATGAAGAGAGACCTGCTGTCCCCTCCTGGAACTGGAGCCCTGACACAACCCAGCAGCCTCTTCTCTGAGCCCATATTCCAGGCCAGCCAGGCCAACTGAGAGCCTTGTGGAGGTCTCTGTGGCCCCTACTCCAGCAAAGTCCTTGCCCACGCCTGCCCACAGGCCCCACTCTCCCCCACCTCCCCTTGTGCCCAGGTACACCATCACCATGGGATGTTATTTATTCAGCTAGGCAGGGCTTGAGCCAGCCCTGCCCCTCAGGGGAGCAGCCCCCACCTGGACAGGAACTGTCCCCAAACCATTCATCCCTCCAGCCAGCCGCCTATGTTGGAGAGCTCTTCCTAGTCCTTTTTTAAAGCCTCTTTTACATTTTTTAAAAACCTAACTTTTTCAGCACAGAATGGGGAGCTGACAATCACTTTCTTCTGTTTGGTTTTGGTTTGGTTTGAAAGCCGTTTTAAGTTAGTTCTGGTGGTCTATGCAGCTCTAAGTTCTCCGGGGAGCCTCACAGAGCCAGCTGTAGGGGAAGAATTTGACTCAAAACTAACTGACCAATTCTTTGCCCTTTGTACCAAGAGAGTGATACCTAGGACCCAGGAAATAAACACTGATGACTTGTGTGCCTGGCTTAAGAGTCTTTCTTTTAACCACCAAATATCCAACTGCGCTTTGAACATCCTCAGTCAGGAGGGTTTCACTGCTGTCCAGTAGTGACCAGTATAACTTCTCATGTGGCTGAAACAACCTGAAAGGGGGCTGTGGGACAGCTCAGTGAGTAAAGGTACTTGCTGCCAGGAGACAACCTGAGTTCAGTCCCTGGGACTGATGTGGATGGAGACCCAGCACTCACAAGGTGTCCTCTGAAATACACATGCACGCATGGTAGCTTACAGCTATCTATACCCTAGTTCCCTGGGATATGGTGCCCTCTTCTGACCTTTGGTACCAGACACACACCTGATGCACACATATACCTGCAGGTAATATACATCAAAATGAATAAATCTTTAAAATAAAAAGTAACTGCAAAGGACTCTGATTAAAGGAACCAAGAGTTCAGGAGCATCTGCTTCAACATCTCTGGAAAAAGTGTCACTTCTGGATGTAAAGTCCTGGCTCCTCCCAGCCCAGTACCCAGGGCTCTTCATTCTTAGCCCAGCCAGCAGCTCCAAGACCACATTCACCATGTGCTACAAGATACCAGTCACCAGATTTTATTGAACACCAGGTTTTTAGCCTTGAAAGGTTTCCAATTCATACCCATGATTGCCAAGACCCCCGGGGCCCTAGTCAGAACACCTGATCAGAGAACAGACCAGCCACTCCAAAGTCTGGAGGTAATGAAGGTAAAGAGTCACAGAGTGAAGATTTTGTCCACAAACTGAGGCTTGGAGAGGTGGCCTTGCCATCTTCAGGGGATCTGCCCTGCTGGTCAAGTCAGAGAGGTAGAAAGGTCAGAGAACTCATAACACATAAGGCATTGGGGAAAGTAGAGAATTCTGGGCCCAGAGAGTGACTTCCTTCCGTAGACAGCAAATGGGCCGCAAACAAGGGAATGTGTGCTTCCAAGGCCATAGACAGAAATGAAGGGGCTCGCAGAGTTAGGACTGGCCCAGCTCCTAGTCCAGGTCAGACCCCAGGCCGCCCTGATGTTGGGAGTAGTTAGGAGTAGTCTTCAGAAAGCCTGTCCAGAAAACAGCCACCCTGACAAGAGGCTGGCTGAGACTGCCCAGAAGCCAGATGGTCCTCACTGTCAGTGCTGTCCCCCACCCCTCAGGGGACATTCTGCTATAAGCCACACAGGAAGTCAAGGAGGACAGGCTGGGGTTGTTTCCATGCCCCAGCAGAGATGTACCCCTCCCCCAAGGACTTACGCTACAAGACACACAAAACATTGAGGAGGGACAGGGTGGGGCATCCCTGCAGACTTGTACCTTAAGCCTGTGGCGGCCATTGGTACTCTCTGTAGAGTCGGTCCAGAAGCTCCTTCTTCTCTTCCTCAGGGAGGAAGCTGGACTTTGCTGCATTGATGTTCTAGAAGTGAAAACATGGAATCAAAGAACAAGGAAATGGTCTCATGAACCAGGGCAAGGGGCTTGTATTAGGCCACAGGACAGCATGAGCCATAGCAGGGATTCACTGAGGACATCAGAATCCAGGACCAAGGTCTCAGCCTAAATGGCACAAAAATTTCCATAGCAGACACACCTTTCTGGGGAGAGGGGTCAACCTAAGCAATGGTCTCAGCCGGGATGCCAGTGCCAAGGTAACCCGAGGAAGGCTGTGGTGTTAGGCTCAGCTTGCTTTGCCAGGCAAACTCACTGTGGGTCTCCAGAGGTCCCAGGCAGTCCTCACACAGACACCAGGCCAAGTGTCAGGGCCACAGCTCACATTTACTCACCAGCCGCTTGAAGTCGTCCTCAGTAAAGCCCATGTCCCGACTGGTCATCTGGTAGTCAGTGTCCAGGGTGGACTTAAAGATGAGAGGGTCATCTGAGTTGAGTGAATAGTTGGCTTGATCTTTCTTGAAGCTGGGGGAGGGGCCGGTGGGGAAAACAGAATCTCTTTACCCCCAGAACCGCCGCCGCTGCCCATCAATCTTACACAGCCTTAGACAACATGAATGGTTGCATTCTGGTACTAAGGAGGGTACTTTCAGGAAGTCTGGAAGCTGATCTAAAGCCACCCTGCCAATCCTAAGGCAAAGGCAGAAGAATGGCCTGAGGTGACAGCCAGGGAGAAGGACCATTTGGAGAGGCAGGAAGGTAACAGCGGCTCCCCTTCTCAGTACAGCCTTCCTCGTCTAGTCAGTCCAAGTTCTTTGCCATATGCCTCTTCAAAATGCTACACACACTTCCTGGCACAACCCTGCCCACCATCTTGTTAAGCCTGCTTGTTTCCTACTAGCTCCAACCTTGCGTGCTTGGGTAGCAGTATTGAACACCTTTTTGTTGTTAACTTTGTCTTCAAAGATTTATTTATGTACATTGTTCTGCCTGCATGTATACCTGGATGCCAGAAGAGGGCGCTAGATCCCATTATAGATGGTTGTGAGCCACCATGTAGTTGCTGTAAATTGAACTTAGGACCAGTATAAGAGCAGCCAGTGCTCTCAACCTCTGAGCCATCTCTCCAGCCCAGTATTCAACACTTTCAAATTTTTATTTATTTATGGTGTGGATGTGCATGCCATGGTGTATGTCTGGTGGTCAAAGGACAACCTGTCAGTTTTCTGTTTCTACCATATAGGTTATTGGGTTGTCAGGCTTAGTGACAAGGACCTTTATACACTGAGCCATCTTACCAAATTCCCAGAATGACTCTTCTCAAAGCACCATTCCTGGATTTCTCTGACACTGTGCTTTTTAAATAATTATTTTAAATTTTTGTTTTCTGTTTGTGTACGTGCCCATGTTTGTGGATGTGCAGAGCTAGAGGATGATGCTGGCTGTTTTCTTCATCCTCCATGTTATTCCTTTGGGACAGGGTTTCTCTCTGAACCGGAAGCTCACTATTTGGGGATCAGCAAGCCCCAGCAATCCTCCTGTCTCCACTCTGCTCCCTAGGACTGAGGTTACAGGTATGCATGGCCATGCCTGCCTAGCTTTTTACGCACTGGGAACCTGGAGCCTGGTGCTCATGGTTACACAGCAGGCATTCTTTGCCACTGGTTGTCCTCCAAGCCCTTTGGACTTTCTGTTTCTACCTGTCCCTTAATGTCACTGTTGTGGGTTCTCTCCTTGGTCCTCTTGATCCATCATCATCTATCTCCCAGAGTCTTTGTTCTTCAACCTTTGCATTTGCATAGATGATTTGAACCTTTAGCCAGCATGCTGCAGACCCACGTGCCTCCGGGAGCTGCTGTTTGCTGTCCCACAGCACCAGGCATGTGTGTGCTAAGGAAGCCCAAGGACCTCTCATCATCAGAGCACACTCCTCCTTCCAGCCGGGTAAGCTCGGCTGACAGGCCAGCGCTGGCCTGTTCATTGTCAGCCTGAGTTCTTGCAATCTGTATCCTGCCTTAGGAGAAGACAGCTTTGTCCTTATGAGCCCTGCTAAGGACCTGGTCACATAACAGGAAGGCCTTGTTCTTAGTTGCAGATGGGAGCCGGATAGTATGGGAGAGACACTCTAGGGAAAAGCTTCAAGCTGGCATTCAGGGGAGTGCTCAACAGCACCAAGAGCAACAAACACCCAGATGAGACTCATCTTCCCACAGCCCAGGAGACAGAGCTGGGAGACAAGAAGGTAGAAGCTTCCCTTGGGAGGGGGCATTCTGCTGTGGCTGATGAACTCTGGGACCCCAAATCTACTAGTTAGTAGGTGGGGACCACAGTCAGATCTGTACAATTTGAGCTGCATATTCCTCATTTCTTCGTCAAGGACAGCAGTGCCTGCTTCCCAACCAATCTACATGACTTCATTACTGAGAACCAGGATGAGCAAGTACCCATTCCTACATCCCCTCCCCTTCCCTTCCAGAAGAAAACCAAATGGGTCCCAGGGACCAGATCTCACCGAACAACTGCATGCTCCGTTTTTGGATCCCAGGCACCTGTGAGATAGCTGGACCAGGGGCAGACCTGCAAGGGCAGGTGTATAGATGGCATAGTGGCCCCAGGCCATACCCAGAGCGGCTAGGCCACCTGCTATGGCATCGTCCTTGCCAGCTTTGCAAGGACCTCCTTGCTTCAAGCCCCATGAAACTGCCCTCATCTGGCCACACCCACTCCACTTGCCTGTCCTTCCATGCCTCTCCCAAAGGCCCCGGGTAGCCAGCGACAGCCCAGCCTCAGACCCTCACCTCAAAGTGCATATTTTCTTGTAGCAGCTTTTTGTAGAGGGCCTCGTCCTCCACTGTGTGGTAGCCATGGCCCAGTCTTTCTGTCCTGAGTATGTCCACAGCCTGTGGAGAGCAGAGAGGAGCAGAGTCTAGGAGCAGGATCAGAATCAGGAAGAAGAGGCCCAGAGTCCCTGGTTCCTTACCTCTCGCACGACCTCAGGAGAGCCCACCTCCCCAGCATGGACGGTACGGTGAATGCCATTCTTCACAGCTCCCTGGAAGGGGAGGAGACAGGTCACGGGGAGCTCCGGGAGATCCCTAGAAAGCACTGTCTTTGCCACACTTGGGGTCTTCAGTGTTGGCAGGTGTCACTGTCCTCAGAGTCAGGCTAGGCCACTTCACTAAGTACACGGGACAGTGTGGCCTGGCTTCCCAAGCCATGAATAGAATGGTACCTGTTCTTGGCTTGCAGCTTCTGTCCACTGATGCTGTTTCAAGGGTTTAAACACATTGTCTCATATTCCAAAGCAAACTAACACTATTTAAGGTGGAGTTAATATGGCCAAGGCCTAGAACCAAGTGTAGATCCAAGAAATGAGGTCCAGAGAAGCAGTCTGTCCAAGATCACACAGCAAACGAGGCAGACACAGACTCAGAACCAGCTTTCCTATCGCCATGCAGAGGCCTTTGACTATACCCCGTTCTGAGTCCTTAACCCCAACCAAGACACACTTAGGGACTCAGGAGGCCCCACACTCACCATCCAAGCTCCCCCTGGACCATCTCTCCCCTCCTCAGGCCTACCTCATAGGCTTCCACATGGCCCGGGAAGAGGCTACTTTTTTCAATGGTCTCATCACCAGCCAGGTCCATGGCCACCACAGTCTTGTGATGGTACTTCTTACACAGCTCCAAGATGTCAAGGGACCAGTCTGGGAGAGGTTCAATGGAGCATCATCAAACAGTATGGGAGAAGGGCTGCCCAGCTGCATGCTGAATGTTCTAATCCCTCATCTGAGTCCAGAGAAGACATAAATTCCAATGTCTTGTCTTCAGATCCTGAGCGCTGTGTCTCCCTCACCCAAGTCTCAGGGTCTCCTTTCCCAGAGGAACACCACCTCCACTGCATGTGGCGTGGGTCCACTGAGACAAAGGCTGGGCTCAGTGATGAACAGGCCATTCCCTCGGTGCTTACCAACACCCATGGCAGACTTACCCCACTCAGAAAATGGGAAAATAGAGCTTAATCTTTAGTTCACTGCTAATGAATCGTGCACTGTTATATTAAGAGCCCCATAAAGTTTAATAACTTTAAACTTGTGATGGGGGCCTACAAGATGGCTCAGTGGGTAAAGCCATAAGCCTGGTGATCCGAGTTTCTTCCCCTAGGTGGCGTCGAGGGTTAGAGAACAGGCCTGTAGGCCAAGGCCTATAACCTCACGTCAGCCCTTGGATTTGGTTCCCACTCATCCTTAGGGTGGAGACGTGAAGTGAGTGTGACCATCCCAGGACAAGGTGTGGAAGTTCAAGATGGGTGGTGTGACTGGACCAAGGTCACAGATTGGGCTCGCTCTGCAGGTTAAGCTTGAGCCCTAGATGTCTGACCAGTGTTGGTAACAGGGGAGGAATCCCAGATACCTCGGAAATCAGACCTACACAAGAGGCTCTGGATCAGATAAGACCGGGCCAAACCGCAGAGTCCTGTGGTCTTAGGTATTTCTCTACTGTTTAGTTCCCTTTGGCTGTGAGCTTCCTGTCAGTCATGTGGCTGTTAAGACCTAGATTTCCTTTTAATGAGACTCACCAGAGCCAATGAGAGTTCACTGGTGTTTTTAGAAAGCTCTAGACTCATGGGATAGGGGATGCTGGGATAGAGTATGTACAGCCCTGTGGCTAGGCCAGGTAGCAGGTACAATGGTACTTACTAGGTTGGTGGCGCATACAGCACAGTATGGACCGGACCTTGATCCCAAATGCTTGCTCTCCCTCCTGCAGGCCCTGGTTTACAAGATCCACAACGTCATCAGGGGTGACGTCCCCTCTGTGGTGGGAGGGGAGGGGGAGGAGGAGAAAAGAAAACTTCAGGTCAAGGGAAGGCCATGGGCAGCCGTGGACCTGGGGCAAGAAGGAACAGCCTTGCCCCTGGGTCTTCCAAGGAGACACCGGAACATGATTTCAAGCCCCTATGCAGAGGGCTACTTCCTTAGAGCTGTCTGGGCACTGCTGGATTCCAGTGTGGGGATGTCAGACAGCCCTCCCTACTTCTAGATGGAAAAGGAGCTAAATTTGGACCACTTTTTACATGTATCAGAATCATAGCTCAGAAGGAGAGAGCAAGGGAACTTCAAGATACTACAAGATATGGGGCTGGAGAGATGGCTCAGCAGTTAAGAGCATTGGCTGCTCTTCCAGAGGTCATGAGTTCAATTCCCCAGCAACCACATGGTGGCTCATTACCATCCATAATGAGATTTGGTGCCCTTTTCTGTCCTGCAGGCATACATGCCAGAACACTGTATACTTAATAAATAAATCTTAAAAAACAAAACTTCAAGGGGTTTTTCCCCTCTTGCATCATCAAGAGGTCAGAAGGCAGGAACGGGCAGATCAGTGAGCAAAGCCTCTAGCAGTCACTGGATAAGCCAGGCAGAGTCACTGGCAGCTGGCTAAGCATTCCATGAGGCACCAGCATAACCACAAGTCGACGGATAGGACTTGTGCCTCTTCTGGCTGAGTTGAGTCCCTCTGAGCCCATGGTTCAGGCCAAGGCCAGGACCCTCAGCACTCCAACCTCTCTCTCAGCACATCACCCTCCAGTGTAGTCACTCACTCAGCCTGGTTCCAGGGGATTGGGTCCACTTTGGAGTTGGCCAGCAGATGTGGGCTGTAGCGCACTTCCACATACACCACACCCTCCTTGGCCTTCATCTCTACAAACTCATAGGCGATCCTTTTGATGGCCTCCCTGCAGCCCCTGGGAAGTGAAAAACACAGGTTGGCAACAATCTTCTTCAACTCCTTGGGAGTTCCAGTAACAAAGGAGGTGCCCACAACCCTTCTCAGGTCTAACCTGTTTTCGGCTCACAAGCGCTCACTTGCTGGGCACCTACAGAGAAGCTCCAGGCCACCTGGCAAGTCCTGTACCTCTGACCCCTCACCCTGTGTGACTGAGCTGCCTCTAATGGGCCTGTCTTCATGAGTGTTCTCAGCTTCCTTCTCTACATAGCAGGGAGAATGATTACAAATGGAAATGGGGGAGGGGTTATGAGACAGCTCAGCAGGGGAAGGTGCTTGGTATGAAGCCTGAAGACGACCTGGGCTTGATTGCTAGGATCCACAGGGTGGAAGGGGGCACAGACTCCTGCAAGATGTCCTCTGATCCCCCCAAAGACGAATCTAAAAAGAAAAGTAAGCTAGGGCTTGGGGGTATGGCTCAGTGACAGGACATGCATCTAGCATCTTCCCAGTCCCGTGGCTTCCAACTGTGTACTAAGATCTGACTCCACGGCAGCCCCAGGGGCACAGTCACCATCTTCACATTCTCCCTCTTGCCAAGGACCACCCAACTTGTCCTTCCCACCTCAGGACTTGGGGTCACAGTCTCCTCACTTGCTCCATCACCCTTTACTCTGTCAGCCTCCACCTAATGCTAGCTTAAGGCCTCCTCAGACCACCTTCTCTCTGGGTGTCCTTTCTCCAAGTCCTGACCACCACTTGGCATTAGATATCACATGGGTTTTTAAAATGCTATTTCCCATCTCCCCTTGACTCCCGTGAGGCAAGGGTCCCTTCCTCTATCTTGTCATGGCTGTGACATTTCATCTAAGGAAAGGCTCTAGGGCACAGTAGCCAAATGTTTGGTGACTAATGGATGTAAGGCCGTCAGGGAAGATAAAAGGGCACAGATGGGTGGATCCAGAGGGCAAATGGTATTCAGTCATTGACTTATATAGTCTGTGTGATCCTGCGCTAGACCTTTATCAAAGGCTTACTGTAAGGACAAATGACCAAAATATCAGAAGCCTCACCTAGGCCAGCACTTGGATTGGGGCATACAAATGCTACACTTGATCTCAGCTAAAGTCCAAGAAGTGATCAGTTGGATGTTGGAAGTGTTTTAGTTGCTACTGCTGAGTGTCAGCTGTATGAGTAAGGCCCAAAGTGACCTGTGAGGGCCTCTGTGAGCACTGACCAAATGCTAATGGACTGTCCTAATTAGGACTTCCTCCAGTAGGGACAATGAGCAAGGGAAGACAAGCAAGTGCCCCAGTGGCTCTTGGGTAAGAAGAAAGAGCCCAGCTCTGGGGAAACTGGTCACTCCCAGGAAGAGGCTCAGTGCATAACAGAGGATCTGGGTTTCAGCTCTGCTGTAGGGAGAGGCTTGCTCTCTGCCTTTCCCAGCCCCAGACCCCGGAAGCTCTCCCATACCTGTGGCTTCACTCATTTTCCAAGTGGGTACTAAGCCCTCGTACTAGACCCTCAGGAGCTAGGATCCTGTTGTCACTTTCTGACAGGAGAGCCAGGTAAAAGGGAAAACACACATCCACTAGGCAGGGACACTATTGGTACAGATAAAGCAAGGAGGCATTTTGGTATGCACAACATGGTCAGCAAGGCCTCACTGAAAAGGGACAAAAAGAGATATATCCTGAAAACAAGCCATGGGCTTTTAGGGAACAGCATTCCAGGCAGAGAGAACAAGGTCAGAGGCCTTGAGGGTAGGGTATGTTCATACCCAAGGGCAGGGGAGGAGCCAGCATCTGCAGAATCGAGGACTCAAAGATGTAGGACCTGCGCACCTGGCATGTGGGTTTTGGTGTTTGCTCTGAGGGACATTAAATTTGGGTCAGAAGGCTGTCTTAGGTTTTTAAAGTCTAAGTTCTTTCTCTGACACTCTCTAGTGACAATTTCTGGGCCTTTTCAAAGACTAGTAATGATCCTCATTCCACCAGTGACTCAGGACATCAAAGAGAGACCCAAGTCCACCTCCATTTCCCATTCCAGTGCCTGCCCCCTCACCCCAAAGCTCTAGACTGGGGCGCAGGGGACCTAATTCAGGCCCTACCTGGATCTGCATCCATATCATCCATGTCTTTTCTTGACCTAGGCCAGGGGCTCTTTCCCTGAGATCTGTGATGGTGGCACGAGTCTAGGAGTTAAAGGGCAGTGAGTTCTGAACCAGATACCCACAGCCTGGCCAGCGCAGGGCTTCAGTAAAGCCTCCTATGCCTCTAGGTGGGCTAAGTGATCAGGAATCCAAAAGTATAGGAGAGACTGGCTCAGGTGCACACCATGGTAAGAAGCAGGACTGGAGGTTCAGAGTGCTGTCTGCAGCAGCTCTATCTGATCTTGGTTACAGGAACAGGTGCTACCCTGAGACACAAGGATTGGGAGCAACTCACGCGATAACAGGCATGTAGTAATCAAACTTGGCCAGGAAGCCTGGGAGCGACAAGGGCTTGTCCATGCCGATGATATTGTACAGCCCCTCCACTGTATCGGCTGGGAGGGGGATGCCTCTCTTCCTAAAAATAAAACTGAGAGTGAGAGGCTGCAGCCCAGACTCAGTGAGTAAGAGAAAGTCTTGTGCAGAAGACTTTGCTTTGCTTCCCGAGACCCACACAAAGGCTCCCGACCATCTCCAACTCTGGTTCCAGGAGATCTGATGCCTCTGGCCTCCTTGGCAGGCATCAGGCATGCATGTGTTACACATACATACTTGTAGGTAAAACACCCAGACACATAAAATAAATTTTTAAAACTACATTTAAAAACAAAGCAAACAAATGAAAATAAAATGTGAGTTTCCAGAGCAGGATCCAGCCAGACCTTCCAGGGCAGCATGGAACAGATTAGTAGCACCAGTAAGAAACAAGGGGGTCCTTCCATCAAGTTTCTCTGGTACAAATGAGGAAACTGAGCTCCAATGCCTAAAGAACAGAGCAGAGCCCTTCCAAGACTTGTCACCAGAAGCCACGACAAATCATACATTTCCCATCCAATAAATGCTCACCAGGAGTGAAGGATATTGGGGGGGGGCTCAAGAGGCAGGATGCCCACCTCCCACTTCCAACCTCCTTGGAAGACTGAAGTGGAAAGATCCCAGGATATCACAATCTTCTATCAAGAGCTGCCTTGACCCATAAGGGATGAACAGAGCCCTGGGAATTTCCAAGGGCCCCTAAGAAGAGCTTTACACTTCACTGAATCCTGGAGCAGACTGGTTGTTCATGGACTTACTTGCCATAGTATAAGATGGTTTCCGGCTTGATGGCTCCATCAAGGTGGACGTGCAGCTCTACCTGCAAGGGGCAGAGAAAGAATATGAGGCACCACAGAGCCTGAGGACCCCTTCAGAAGCCACCTTTTCCTGGACACTTAGTCAATATACCTCTTAAATCTCTTAAATATGAATGTTCTCACCTAAGCTCACTAGTATGCATTTGCGGGGTATCGGTGGCCAAGTTCAGTGCTATGTCATTCACAGCTCAAGATACTAAGGTTAAATGCCTTGTCCAAATTCTCATAGCAAACGGGCAACGGGAGCAGGGACCCAATGCTTGCCTTAGCCACAGCTGGGAGCAGCAGAATCAGCATTCTAACCCCAACCCAACCCCCAAATTTGTTATCAGAACCATGAGGCCAACCAGGGGCCCAAAGGTATGAGTCACCCCCATACCTCTGCCCTCGGCCACATAACTCAGCCAGACTCTTGAGTTTAACAGAAATAGCCAACTGCAGATGCCTCAAAAATCAGGCTCTGGGGTTTGGGGAGACATTTCAGTTTATAAAGTATTGGTGTGCAAGTGAGAGACTTGTGTTCAGTCAGCACTCACATAAAAGTGTGGTGGTGCACACTTGTGATTTCAGAGCAGGGGAGGTGGAGATGGGAAGGTCCCCGGGGTTCACTACATCGGTTAGCCTAATTAGTAAGCCCCCAGGTCCTCGTGTGAGAACTGTCTCAAAAAATAAGGTGGGTGGCACTTTAGGAATGACACCTGATATTGACCTACACAAACACACACACACACACACACATATACACACACACACACACTCCAGTGGACGATACAGCTCTGTGGTAGAGTACACACTTGGATGCGCAGGGCCCTGTGCTCCAAGCCTAACACTGCAAAGTAAATGAAACTATATAAACAGCAGAGCTCTGTGTCACAGACAGGTGTTAGTCAGGCCTACCTGGGCAGGCAACGTATGTGGCAACTAAGTCTTTCTAATCCTGTAGAAAGGGTCTTGGTTATCATCCCTTATTTGTGCAGTCCCGTGTATGACACTTAGTATACAAAGCCAAGTCCACAAGCTGGGGTTTCGGAGAGAGTCCATTTGTCTAGACTCAGCTCTACCCCTGTATGGCTGATCTCAGATGTTAAATGGTATGGGATAGTACACTCTTGTATAAAAACTATGACAAAGGTTTTAGACAGTGACTGGAGAGCTGTTGACCAAAGGAAGCAGTCTTTGCCTCTGGGAGATGGTGCTTTCCATGAGCTGTTAAGATGTACAAACAGGTGCCAGGAGCCAGTGACTTAAGGGACTTTGTCATCTGCCTGGTCCAGGTCATTAAGGACACTTCCTAGACCAAGGGAAACACAGAAGTAATATTTCCCAAGGTGTGGTCATATCTGGAAATTGGTGACCTGGATAAGACTGGCAGGCTTGGCTGGGAGGGGGAACATCTGGGAACTGCTGGCCCAAGGGACAGCCCCAGGAACTCTCACAAAGCCTGCCTGCTTTCAGGTACAGGGTAACAGGGAGCAGAGGTAGCAGACAGGTGACCAGCATGCCTAAGACCACTCCAGCTGGGAGAGGACACTGCAGCTCACCCCAGCTTGAGATCACACTGGCTGTTGACCTTCCCACTCGGCTAACAGTTTCTTTGAGTCTCTAAGTACATCCAACACTAGAACCCAGAAGCTCCCTGACCATGGAGCTGTGTTACCTGAAGCAACTGACTACACCTCTCTGGGTCTCTACTTTCTTACCCGAGGCTGGAGGGGAATGTTATCCACCCAGAAGCTAAGGCCAAGAGGCTGAGGGAAGGGTATCACACACAGTGGGAGCAGCTTCTCTCCATTCCTTTGCAACTTGGAACAAGATTCTTCACGGTGCCTCTGGGGTTCTCATGCCACGTGGGATGTCATGTCTCTCTCTAGAGGAGAACAGCAAGCCTTTCCCCTAGATCTCCATAAACCATGTGGATGGTCCATCATGAAGCTCTAGACATATTGAAATTGCTAAAATCCTACCATCTATCACTTGCTTGTTTTTTTTTTTTTTTAATTTAACATAGCGTCATGTAGCCCAGGATAACTTCAAATTCACTCTATAGCCAAGAATGACTTTGAACTCTTGGTCTTCCTGATCTTTCAAATTGTTGTCTGAGATAGGATTTCACTATATAGCCCAAGCTGGCCTTAGGTTCATTACTCAGACTGGCCTCAAACCTGCAATCCTCCTGCATTAACTTGCCAAGTGTTAGGATTATGGGCATGAAGCCATCATACCCAGCACTTAGGAGTTTCCATATAAGTAAAAATAGTGAAGCCCCTGGGTGTCACTGGAGCTACAGAAGCAAGTTAAAGAGACAAAGTCTTATTCCTTCGGCACACACAGTCCAGCAAGGGACAGACGAGGGCCGTGTGCTGAGCTTTTAGGGCCAGCATCGTCCTGCAGGCCCTTTGATTTTAGCTTTCTGGTTTCCAGAACTGTAGTGCGGGCTGGGGGCAGAGAGATGTAAGTGCCTTTCTTTTGTCTTTCCAGTGCTGGGGGTGGAGCCCAGGGTATTTTGTGGCTTCAAAGCTACTTAGGATGTGGTCACCTGTTACAGCTGCCACAGGAATCTCATACAGCCAGGCCCTGTCAGGGGTCAAGGAGGGGGGGAACACCACCATGTCCCTGAGTCTAAGAACTCAGTTTGTTGGAACACTTCAGCACACTGTCTGGGCTTTATCAGCCTGCCTCAGTCCTCTGGGCAGGTTCAGGCACAGTTGTGTGACTGTGTGCTTCTGTATTTTGGGGGTGCTGGGAATGGAAGCCAGGGCCTCAAGCAGGCTGGTAAGCATTCATTTCTAAGTCACACCCCAGCCCTGTTGTTTTTTATGCTGTTGTTTGTTTTGTGTTTTGTTCTTTTCTAAACATGCAGTCAAGGCTGAGAAGAATGCCCTAGAGCCTGAGCAAGGGCAGAATCCAGATAGGGAGAGGTATGAATAAACAAAAGTGAGAACGTGGAGAAGGTTTTGATTATTCTCCTATGAACCTTCCTTCTAAATGGCTGACACAGCCCAGGAGGGGGCAGAGACTAGATGTGGATCACAGCAGCTCCTTTCTTTTGAGGTAGGAGTGAGCTGGCCACATTTAGACACTGATGGATGATGGGAGTAAAGGAGGTCTCTGAAAAAGGGGAAGGGTTAGGAGGCAGACGAAGGCTGGTCTGTGAGGGGGGGGATCAGACAGTGGTACAGGGCAGGGTCTCTGGGCTCTGTGTCTCCATCAGTGGGTACCAGAGGTCTGCAAGCACACTCTAGGGAAACGTATCAACACTAGATGCCCCCACACCGTCAGGATGGGACTGCCCCACCTGCCCACCCCCAGGAGACCATCATGAGCAGAAGGGTTCCCCGAAGCTCCAGGCAGACAGCCAACAAGCCAGCTCTAGAAGTGTCCACACTGTCTTGGGCTGCTCTATCCTGAACTACTTACCAGACAAGGGTCCTTCTGAGGTTAGAGCCCCAGGCTATGATCACACACACACAACTCAGAGCCACCGGGTAAAGAAATACCGAGGAATACAATACAGAATGTCCAGAAGCCCATCTGAAGGAGACCCCAGGGCAGAGTAGGCCAGAGGGAAGGAAGGAAGAATCAAGGAGTTAGCGTGTGGTGGAATCAGGAAGCCTCTCCCTCCCGGGAATTGCTCACAGAAATGAGTTTTCAATGGAAATATTTTTAATAGGGAAGACACCTCTTAAAACCCTTCTCTAGCTTCCTGGGTAGGAAGCAGGCTGGGATTAAACCTCAACAGAGAACTGCTAATGTGTCCAGATGGGAGCTAGCTACTGCAGAGGTGTGCCACACTACACACACAGTAGGTACCTGGTGACCAGGAGCCTAACACACAACAGCTCCTGGAGGCAGGTCTCAGAGAAGCAGGTGGGGACAAGGGTACCTCTGGGGCCAGCTGTCCACCATGCTCCACAGAAGCTGCCATATGGAGCAGGCTGGTGGGGAGCAGAAGCATAGACCATCTCTACAGACAACTCAGAATTTAGACAAGCAGCCTGCTGAATCCAGAAAGCTGCCATTGAGATGCCAACCCACCAGCCCAGATGACCATGGAAGGCCAAATTCAGGAAAAGGAGCAGCCAGTGGTCTCTGGAGTCTATCGAGTGTCTAATTGCGTGTGTCACAACCTTGACGTCAAGGACTCCACACCTATTTTACACAAGAGGAAAGGGAGATTCAGAGAAAAAATGTAAAGCAGCTGTTCTCAACAGGTGGGTCGCGACCCCTCTGGAGAGCAAGTGACCCTTTCGCAGGGGTCACATATCAAATATCCTGCACATCAGATATTTACATTACAATCCAAAACAGCAGCAGAATCACAGTCATGAAGTAGCAACAGAAATAATTTTATGGTTGGAGGTCACCTAAACATGAGGGTGGCAGCATTTGGAAGGTTGAGAACCAACCACACTGCTCTAAAGATCCAGGAATTAGTCAGTGAACCCAAGTCTGCCCCTGGGCTCTCAACAGCTGTCCTGCTGTCCTGCTGACCTCACCACAGACAGACGAAGTATGGTAATAATGCTGAGGTTCTCAGAGCTCCCTCTGTAATTAGACCCTTCATCAAGGTTTCTCTTGACCACTAGGCAAGGTTCACATTAGACCCAGTTGGATTTATGAAGAAAAAACTAAGAGTGTGTAAGGACCTTCCTGGAGCTACACAGACTGACCTTAGAGCAAAGTCAGGACCCAAAGTCCTCTGCTTCTATGGCCAGGTCCTGTTCATGCCATAGTACCATCCTGACCCTGGTGCCAAGTCTCCGTCCAGCCTCCTGCCCTCTGGAGAGGAGTTTCATGCTTCTCTCTGCAAAGCCTGGCTTATACTGGCCATTGTCTGTGAGAATGGCAGGAAGCCCCCGCCCCAGGGCTGCTGGGGACAGGAAGCAACTTAGTAATTAACAGATAATTGCCATGTGCCAAGAACTGAGGAAGCAGCAAGAGAGGTCAGCCACATAGATGAGGTCTGGAGAGGTGCATTCAGGTCACAAGACATGCTGGAGACAGTGGGCAGAACCAGGGCAAGGATCTAAATCTTGGCCTCCTTAGCCAGATGCTTTCCTATCTGATTCAGGCCTATGAGGGCAGGCAGGGCTTGCCCCAGGAGGACAATGTGTCTCCAGGCTTCCACATGCCTACATGTACAACCCTGTTCTTTTTTTTCTCTCTTTTTCTTTCCTTTTCTCTCTCTTTTATATGTTCTATTTTTCCAGACAGTCTCTCTACATAGTCCTGGCTTTCCTGGAACTCACTCTATAGACCAGGCTGGGCTAAACTCACAGAAATCCACCTGTCTCTGTCTCCCAAACTCTGGGATTAAAGGCATGACCACCCCCTGATGTTTTCATTCTACTTCTTTACCCTTTTTCTGAGAGTAGGAACCCATCTGTGTCGTTCTGTTGTATCTTAGGTGCTTGATCTGTTGAATATCATTGCCCTCCCCTCCCAGTCTTAATGTCAGTAGTGGCAGACCTGCTAGAGAACCCAGGTGGACAGAGTAGCAGGCCCTGGCCTTGAGCACCACCAGAACCCAGAGGAGCCACAGTGGCCACTGCTAGCTCCAGTCCATCCTCCCTACCTCAATGGCTTGGGTGGAGCAGGGGCCAGGGGTCGAGGGTCAGCACCCCATGTCCCATTGCCTCTTGGCTGGCCTTTAGGGCAAAACCAACAATCAAGGTAGGCTTGGGTCAATGAACTGTGTCCACCTCCTTCAGGAAACCCTCCAAGCTCAGCTCAGTCCTTTCTGGGCTCCTGTAGCTCCGAGGTATAGACTGGAAGGAACCAAGTAGCCCTTCAGTTCCCTGCAGCCTTGAGGCCTGGTGGAGCTCTCCAGTGCTATTCATGAGCCACCATAGAAGTTCCCCAGTCTAAGAGAAGCTTTTCTACCTGAGGGAAATCTTATGACTCAGCAGTCTAGGAATGCAGACCGTTTGCCCCTATTTTACAGGTGATAAGACCGAGGCTCAGCAAGGAACTTGCCTTAGGTCACAACAGTATTACAAAAAAATAAACACCACAGGCAGGAAGTTGCCTGAGCCCAAAGCCAGAAGCTTTTTTATCACAACAATGTGTTCCTTGCATGCAAGGCAATGTGTTAGGCAGAGGAAGAGAACATGCGACCAGGATGGACAGTAACAATGGTCTCTATAGACAGGAGTATCTGTGGCATGCCCACACTAAGCAGTCCACGCTTGGTGTCTGTGACATGCGTGCGAGTATAATTCCCATTTAACAGCAAAACTAAGGCACAGCAAAGTTACTTAACTCTGGTAACTATGTAGGAGAGCAGAACGCAGACAGCCAAGACCTGGCCCCATAGCACTAGTTAACCCTAGCTAACTAGCACTAGCTACTCAGAGGCATGGATCCCTCATACTCCTAACCCCGTGATAAATACAGCATTCAACTTCAGTTTGGTTGGGGTCCCCTTGTCCAAGGCTATCCCAGACAGTGCTGCCTCCCGCAACCCCAGGGGTACCACCATAGGACTCTCTCAGGACACCTAGGCAGGTGAATGGTTCCCTCCCAGTTTGCAGGGCAGCTTTCCAGGATATGGAATCAGGAATCAGGCTGGCCTCCCTGCCTCCCTGTGTGACCACAGACCCCTTCCCCTTTCTGATCCATCATTGTGCTCTGTTAAACAATGACTCCCATGAAACCAAATCTCCATCTGTCCCCTCCCCAACAACTGCCACACAAATCTAAAGTGGCAAGACGGTCCCTTTCCAGGGGTAGTTTCGTTTGAACAGGTGGCTCTGGTAACCGACAGACACCAAGAACCCAAAGAAGCACATCTGCTCAAGACAAGAAATGAGGGTGACCCGGAGTCCAGGAAGCACCCACTGGAACCCCGGGAAGGAAGTACACGCCTTAGAGCCAGGCATTATAGCAGAAAACATGGGGGTGCAGGTTTCCCCCATGGTGAAGGACGCTGAGTTTCAGGGCTTCTACCCTGGTCTCTCAAGGCCAAGGCCAAGGCACTGATTCTAAGTCCTTGCTCTATAACATCCCCACCCCACCCCTTTCTCCCACAAAAGAAAAATGGCTAATTAGCAAAGCAGTTGCTAGCATCTACTTCAGGTACAGGCTGCTCTGACGTGCAGCCCAGCTATATTGCTTTCTGGCTCTGCTCCTCTGGCAAGTTCCTTAGCCTCTCTGAGTCAGTTTCCTCCTATGTAAATGAAGATAACAGGACCTATTCCGGAAGAACGTTGTGAATGAAACATGACTTAATTCATACAAAGCAGCTAGAACTGCACTCAGTATAGAACAAACATCCAATGTGAAAGAGCAAAGGTACCCTGAGATCGTGCTACATATATGAACCTTCACAGGAGGAAAGGCTGGTCCAGAAATGGCCTTCCTAACCTGGGCCACCTCTCTTGAAGTCTTTAAGATGTGAGATGCACAGATCGTGCAGCTTTGAGCAAGTTCCTTTTCCTCTCTAGTCCTCACAAAACTCCACTTGCAAAAGAGATGATGACCAGCTGCCTGTTTAGTCACTAGAGATTCTGTGAATGAAGCTGCTAAAGGCTCCTGGTCTCACCATCACTCCTAAGATCCTCCGATTGCATCACAGCCAGAGGCGCAAGGGCAGCACAGACTTTTAACACACAGTCGACATTGGAGCCATGGGATTTTCTAACCCTGCCTCAAGTGACAAGTCACTGGTGTATACACACACACACACACACACACACACACACCCTGTCCACCTTCTTCAGTGCCCAGCAATATGTAGGAAGCAAGCACTCAATCTAAGCAGGTAGCAGGTGTCTAGGCTCCTGCTCCTCCAGGCAGGCTGGTGGACCTGCTAGCAGTGTTATATTGATTGGGGGCAAGACAGCAGTATCTGAACCCCACTCAAACCTTCTTGCTCACAGCCTGCATAGTGAAAGCTACGTTACTTCTGCAGTGAGTGTGTGGATCTGAGTTTAAATTCACAGAGCCCAAAAGAAAGCCAGGCATGGTAATTCACATCTCTGATTCCCCACTACTCCTCTTAGGAAATGTGAGGCCAAGACGGGAGGATCCCTGGAAACTCACAGGGCAGCCAGCTGAGTGTTCCAGAGATAAACAACAAGGAGACCCTATCTCAAACATTCTGGAGGGCGAAAACTGACATGCAAGGTAGTTCTCTGGTCTCCACACAGTATGCCTGTACACACTCATACATACATATATACAAAACAAAACAAAAGCTCTGGAAGATATCATCACCTCACCTTGAAGTTGTCCAAGCTCCAGGGTCCAGCTGATGGCAGGCATAAGAAACCAAAGAATCCAACAAAGACCCCTGGCTCAGGTGAGATGCCACCTCATCCCCAAGGCTTTTGCAGAGCTCACCCAGGAAAGACAGGGGCATGGAATGTCTGGCTTTTATGTTTTGTTTTCTCATCCAAAACAAGGTCTTGCTACATAGCTCAGGCCTGGAACTAAAACAAAAAAAGCCGTCCTGTTTCGGCCTTCCAACTACTAGGAATTACAAGCATGCACCATGGTGCCTGGCTTAAGAGATGGGGTTTTGAAGCCAGCCCTCAGTGTGGGCTCTTCTCCCAGCTTGGCTTATACCTAGTTAAGCCCTCTGCCTCCATTTCCCCATCTGTACACGGGGATGGCACTGGCTACCTTGCAAGGTCATTGGCAGGCTGGACTGGCTGTGTGCAGTTATGCTGTGCAAGCTGGGCCCTCTGCAAGGGTCAATTGGTGAAACTCAGGCTGCCCAGACTCTGATCACAGTGGCTCCTTCCAACTGATGCCAGCTACAGCAGCATCCCTGTACCACGATGTAAGAGAGACCTGTCACACCCCTGAGGCAGCAGCCAGCATGCTTGGTACCTTTCTGCTCAAGCATTGCTTTCTAACATCAAGACACTGGTACTAGAAGACCTAGAAATGAAGAAGTCCTTGTCCCCAGGTGTGGAGTCTGAGGCTGGGGAGGAAATGACCTGCCACCATGAACCAGGTGACAGTACCAGGGATAATATATTGGCACTCCCACAGAGCTATTACAAAAGGTAGGTGCTACTGAAGTATGACCTCTCATTCATCTTTAGTCTCCATCACTACCATCAGGAGAGGTGGGTCACCGGACCAAGGGTGGAGAGAATTCAGACCATTAAAAAAAAAAAAAAAAAAAAGAGCCTTCAAAGGCAAGGGACACTCCCCATAGTGAAGGCACCAGACAAGATGTGCAGGAGGCATGGGTTGGGCAAGAAGGCTTGTCCTGCCCTTCTAGCCTCTAGCTTCCGACAGGAGGGCAGAGTGAGTCCCCTATGGTAAGAGCAGACCCACCTGCCCTTCCCCCCCTCAATCCAGGCACACATATGTTGCACAACATACACACTGAATTCTTACCAACGCTTTTGTGATGTCTGCCATCACCACACCACTCAACATCTGCTTCTTGGAGGGGTAAGCCTGGGCTGTTTCTGATTGCTCTCCAAGTCCTGATCCTACACTCTGTTGACTGTTCAATTTTGCCTGGCTGACCACTGGGTCTTGTGCCTCGATCGACAGAATTTGTAAGGGCTGCAAAGCTGGCCTTAGGGACCTGGATTCTCCCTGACTCTCATTGTTTCCAAGAAACCACAGCTTGTGGGCTGAGAGATAAGGGGTTCTCCATTAGGGTCAAGGACCTGACCCCAAACAAACTCATTGTGGCCAAAGGGTGCATAGGAATCATCCCCAGCGCCTTGCTACCTTGCACCATTTTCTGGCTTGGATCTCAGATTTTTTTCCCACGGGCGTATCCACAAACCTAGGTTACCTGGTTCCCACAAAGCAATCATAACACTGAAATATAAAGCCATTCGCCGAACATTTAACAGCTAGAGACCCTGGGCCCCATTCCACAGAGCTTTAGACATCAGGTTCCCGCCCAGCCTCACACAACTGCGCAGCCCCACCCACTGGGTGCCCATTTGGCAGACAGCGAGGCTGAGACCCAGAGTGGACAAGGCATGGGCAGCAGCCGAACCCGAAGGCCAGCCAGAGGCACCTCCAGGTTCTGGACGCTCCTTGCCACATTGTCTCTCACTCGACATCCCGGAAGCAAACCAAGACCTGGGCCGAGGGGAGACATCGGCGGGAGTCCTTCTATGAATCTAGGATGAAGACTCCCAGGGTTGGGCCGGGCTAAGCCCTGGGACAGCCCCGGGCACAACCAGGGCGACCGAGCCCCTCCGCGCTCACTTTGGGCTTGTTGAAAACGGGCGTCTGGGCCATGGTGCCGAGTGTGCACCCCGGTGCTGCTTCCTTCGCCGAGGCTCTCCGGGTCCGCGCTGGCTCGGTGGCGGTGTCGCTTACCGAGAGCTCTCAGAGAAGGAAAAACCGCCACGCTCTTTTTTACCGGGTTGCCCCGGCCGGTCCCGCCCACTCCCCGCCCACACCGGAGACGCCGCCTTGCAGGGCTCGGGACCCGCCCTTGGCCTGCTTTGCAACCCTGGCGCCCATTTCCCGGAATTCTGGACCCCAGACCTTCTCGGCGGCTACACCCTAGGAAACTCCCAGGTGAGCCCCCAGAAGGCGTGACCCCAGTGTACCCGCCAAGACCCGGTCCCTTTCTGGCCCTTTCCGCATCAAGGCTTCCACTGTTGCTTGGGCGCCTACTGTGTGCAGGCCAGAGCTGGAGGCACCGAACCCCGGAGCTTCGTGGGCCTGGATTCTACGGGATAGACTCACTTGTTGCAGCATTCCAAGACGAAAATGTGTGATTAGGGAGATTTAGCGGAGTCAAGGATAGCTGGAGCTCACCAGGTGAGGGCAGATGGTCTGCCGAGGACGTTTATTTGTGTGAGACTCCTAGGCGCTAAGACTGAAAGGACACCGGGGTGGTCCTAGACACGGGGGCGGGCACAGAGTTCACCTCTTTTGGGGCAGTTACACTGGAGAAATGTGCCCGCGTATAGAGACCTATTCGGAATGCTCACATCGACCCTGTAGGGAAATACATCGGACTGTTTGCTTCAGAGTATTATGCCCAGTAAAAGTGAGTTTCAGGTGCAAAGCACAGCAGGTGTACTCAGACACAATACTGAATGGGGACAGAAAGAATAAGTAGAAGGAAACGTCACACACTCTGGTCAACTTTTAGAACAATAAAACAACACGGAAAAATATGCTTGTTTACCTATATGCATCACTGAGGAGGAATGTAAAGAAAGGGAAACACGGACTCCAGTCTTGGGATTGTCATCCCAGGGATGGGACAATAAATCTGTGGGAAGACTGGGACACGTAGAAACATCAGCACTGACACTATCCCACAACTAGGCGAGATGCAACTTCCGCTTTTCGTCTGGAAATAAGCAAACCTATAAATAAGAAGGGGAGAGGAGGTAGGAGAGTGGAGGGCTGAGGCCGGCAGGCAAGATGGAAGCTAAACCGTGTTACGTGCTTTAGTGGGGTTTGGCTCTTCCTGTGAGCCTGCTGAGAAGTAAGGGAAGGTTTGTCGGTGGTTTGGGGACAGCATCAAACCTTTGTTCGGAAAATTCTCCAGCTGCAAAGTCTAGAAACTTATTTAGGTTGCCATTAAAGGGGGCTGGTTAGAAACATACTTCCGGCTGAGAGCAGAGAGCGCTGTATTCTAGCAGGATCCTTAAACAACCTCAAGGTGGAGACACCTGGACACCCTGACATGGGGGCACAGCCTGAGAGGGAGGACAGGACATGGAAAGGATCCAGAGTCAGAGGGGACTGTGGGACAATGCTACATTCAGATCCATCATGTAAACGACAGAGTCAGGATTTGGGATTGGGTTGCATGTAGGAGTGAGGGAGATGATGGATCAAAACGCTCTTCCTAAAACAGGGATGGTAATACATACCTGTAACCTTAGTATTCAGGAAGCTAAAGGAGGATGCTGGTTTATTATTGAGATACTGTTTCAAAAAAGAAAAATTCCTAACACAATGTAGCTTTGTAGGATTTTTTTTTTTTTTTTTTTTTTTTTTTTTTTTGCTGTTGTTACTTCAGATACTTGACACCACCACCACATGTGGGCACGCCCTCAGTGACCAGTGTGACAGAAGTACTTTATAAACATTACCCCATTCAATCTGTCCCACACCCTGTGATGCAGGAACCATTAACAGTCTACAGATGAAGTCACCGAGGCCGCGAGAAGGAAATGCCACTGGGCTTCTGGAAGATTAGTGCATTGCATAGAGAGCTGGTACTTCAATTTGATTCTAACTCTATATCTGGGCCTGAGCTGTGACAGTTGAGACCTTCTCCAAAGTCAATCTGGCACATTAGAGAGAGTGTGGCCAGATGAACGACTTTGCCGTCTCACCAAAGGTGACAGCTCTGTGCTGATCTTGTCTTTGCCTGATGGAGTCTAGGTTCTGGCTTCTTGGCCACACAGGGCCTAAAGGCTTTTCTGGTAGAACATGGCAGAGGAGACATCTGGCCTTTCTTATCTAGTGGGGTTTGGGGCTCTTTGGACTTCCACTGGGGCCCCTTGGTTTTTCTCTCTGGGAACTTGAGTCACCAGAAGATACTGTCACTGGTGAAAAGTTCATGTTCAGCCAGTCCAGTTGGCTATTAGCTAAGTCCTACCTTTCAGCCACCCTTAATCCACCATCTGAGGTACAGGAAAGCCAACCTTTCAGCTGAACAGCAGACTCCAGTCAGTGCCCAGTGGAGTCCAGCTGTTCCATACTTCCTGCTGCCACACCTTCTGGCTTTTGTACCTCATTATGCTCCAGTCCCAACCAGACCTAGGAAAGTTTCTAGATCCCAGACTGTTGAAATTCTGCTCTCTAGGCAGGACCAAACTTCCAGGAATAGCTGAGTGATGAGTTACAAGCTTTTGATTAGTCTCATTATTGGATACATAAACCACCCTTCTGCCAAAGCAACCTCATGGTGTACACAACCTCATGGATTCTTTTGCCTGTGGCACAGGCAGAGGGGCAGAAGGTGACAGGATGGAGAAGCCAGGGCACTTATTTCCTTCACTCCCTGAGTCATCCAAGAGAATTGTCTTTCTGGCAAGGCCATAACTTCTGGCAGACTCTCTCTACCCCCTCCCCCAGCTCCCTTCTTGCCCCTGTCTCTAAGATAGTGACCTCAAGAACTGCATCATGTGTGATTATGCCCCTGAGCTATGCACCTGATGCTAGGGGTTTTCCTAGACGCAGCTCCGGAGACAAAGTTTGGGGTTTATTTGAAGAGACTAAGGAAGCACTGTAAGGGGAATGCAGAAAAAAAAGACAGGGCAGTGAGAGAGCTCAGCATCAGCCAGAGTACCAGATCTCTGGACTCAACATCTGGAAGATAGTAGGGTATACAGATAATCCAACTAGGGGCCCAGGGCATGAGCGGCCTAACCACACACTCTCCCTCATTATCAGATGTGCTTGTGTGTATATTCTGCTGTACTGAGGACCAAACCCCAGACTTCTTGAATAGCAGACAAGCACTGTACCCCCCAGTCTTTCCCAGTGTTGTTTGAAGCCTTTTCCATTAGCTTCTTGGTATCTTGAGTTTAATATAACTGGGTAAGCTTGATCCAGTGGCTTCAGGACCTGCAGCAAAGGGACAGATCTGGGGACATCCGGTGTCATTGGAAGTAGATTTCACCATGTAGAGGGATGCCCAGGTCAATGGGCAGCACATAGGCATAGCCCACACCTTTGCAGTTTGTGTATTTGTTAAACTTTCCTCTGTTACTCTCTTTGAGTGTTTCATTGTTAGGGTCTGCAAGAAGTCCCATAAAAGACCACAAGTCAGCAAGAGTGTTTCATAAAAAAGTCCAGCATGCAGGGGTCAACCATCTGACACAGTGACAAGTGGTGACCCAGAGAGAAGCTTGCAGGCTCCCTTTAAGCAGGATTCGGGGAGTTCCAGCTGTGGATAAGTGTACTTTGAAATGATTGGGTATAGACCCTTACTGGTACAGGAATCATTTATGATAGGCTTCTGACATCTGGTCAGCAAGTGTGGTTGCAGTATCAGGGGTCTGTTAGGCTGAAAATAGCAAGAACAGTTCCTGCTTGTGGCCAGGTAGGAGCCTGGTTGGTTACCTGACTGGACATACTTCCTGATTTCTTTCTGACTGAAGCCAGATGTGAGTCAACAAAGGATAATAGGCTAATATAAGGCAGAAGTCTCAGCAAACCGGCCCCTAAAAACACCAAACAAACAATAAACAACTGGCCTTGTTAGGAGTCAGTCCTGTTATAAGAATGGATAGCAGTTTCATCTTCTGGTTCTTATCAGTTGATACAGGTAGGCCTTGAACTTTTGCATACAACACAAGTCAGGTGGAGAGCTGGAGGTGGATTGGAGAGAGAGAGATATACCTTTTCCTAAGTGTATTTTGCACACAGCATGCTGTTTGTTACTGAGGTAAGTTCTCAGGCACACAGAAACTCTGGTTCTCCTAGCCTTCCTGTAAAACCAAGCTCAGGTCTAACCTCAACCAAGGTAGAGTGGCCCATGTCTGTATTCCTACTGCTTGGGAGGTGGGTGGTAGCAGTGTTGCCACAAAATTAAGACCAGTTAATTACTAACTAATTTACTACAGAGTAAAGCTGTGTCTCAAATACATATAAATTCAATTCCAGCTAATAAATTGCATTATGTAAACTGCTCAGGAGTAATCTCTCCAGCTAAACCAAGAGAGGCTTTGGTAGTAACATTGTTGTTGCAATAGCAAACATCTAATGCAACAAAGTTTGTGTGGGGTTGAGGGTGGAGGTGCTTACTTTAAGAAAAAAAAATATAATCTGCTGAGCCAGTTTTTTAATCCCAGAATTCAGAGTGACAGGCAAATCTCTGTGAATTCAAGGCCCAGTCTGGTCTATATAGTGAGTTCCAGAACAGACAGAACTATGTAGAGGCCCTATCTCACACACTAGAACAGTGAAAAAAATTTTTAAAAAAATACAGTTTTCAACAATAATTACTATAGCAAAGAGAGTATAACAAATACTTGGCCTAGTACTGATTCCTGATTCCTAAGTTCCTGTTTCTTCAATACTTCTGGTTAGATGGTCTACTCTAGGCCTGCTGAATGTGAAGCACTGGAATATCAAGGTCATGTTTACTTCATGCAGTTAGAAGAGGAAGTTTGAGGTAGCTCGGTTCAGAAGAAGCACATTTAATTCATGTAGTAGGTGGGCCACTGGAGTAGGGTACTGGTGGATCACCAGGCCACAGAGTTCCAAGGGGATGGGGTGCACTGGAAAATGTAGTTCAGTAACATTTAAAGTTGGCCAGAGTAGGAAAGCATTTTCTTTGAGGAGGCCATTTTGTTTCCTTTTCTGGAGACTTGCTACATCTTCCTGAGGTCAGAAAGTCCTGAGGGCTGGAGATGTGTCAAGCGCACACACTGGTGTTGCAGGGGTTCTGAGTTTGGTTTCCAGCATCATGTAGGTTGGCTCACAATTGCCTGTAATTCCAGTTCCAAGGGATTTAATACCCTCTTCCAGCCTCCATAGACACTGCACTCATGTACACTCCATGTATATAACTAATTTAAAGTAAAATATTATTAAAAGTCACATGGAGAATGAATGTGGTGGTACATGCCTGTAATTCTAGAACTTGGGAAGTGGAAGCAGAAGAATTGGACTATCATTAGCTACTTAGTGAGTCTGAGGCCAGCCTGGGCTATATGAGACTTTTTCTTTAAGAAAGAAAGGAAGGAAAGAAGAAAGAAAGAAAATGTTCCATGAGAAGAGTGAAATCATATCATTAGAAAGGAAACAGATAGGACCAAAGAACACCATATTAAATAAATCAAGTTAAAAGAGAAAATAAGTCACATTTTTTTTCTCAAGTGCAATATGGAGAAAAAATGATCATGAAGGGGGTTATTAGTGAGAACAGGGTCAGAGTCAGGAGAAGAAATGAAGAAGGGAACAGGGTTAGTATGAACAAAGCACATTTCATGAATATTTCCCTAATTTTGTAGGATTAATGTGCACAAATTACAGAAGCAAGTCCTATGACTTTGACTAGCCAGTAGGTGGGTTCATTTTCTCTCCAGATCCCCAGGTCGAGGCCTGGGTCTGAGAAGAGTAAGCTTGTATGATGGTGGTGGTAGTGATGGGGTGTGATGGAGTGTCAGGGGACACTCTGGTCATTATGATGCCCTAGGATAAAGGATACCTGCATCTGAGCAGGGCCTTGGTGCAGAAATGGGTTGATGGCTGCAGGTGAGGATTTCCAGGTAGAAATGTCAGTCTCCTGCACCTCCTAACTTTATACAAGATGCATTCCAATAATACCCATTGTTTACTAAGCACTTGTGATGTATCATCTCATATGTGATGTCATCTAGTCCTCCCAGCGGCCTTGCAATCCCCAGGGGCAAGAATCACGATCAGCCCCTCATTTGGGGAGGAGCCAAAACTGGAGGTTGGCTGCTGGTGAGAAATTCACCAGGGATGATTGTGAACATGCTAGGCTGTGTGCTTGGGGGAAAGAAGGTGAAGCTGGGCAGCAGCCAGGTTTGAGGAAGAGCCTGGGTAAGAAGCGAGAACCCAGGGTTTGCATCCTGTTTCTGCTCTGATGCCAGGTGACTGAGGAGTGTGGCCACTGCATTTGCTCAGCAGAGCTCCCCAGGCTGACTCTGTGACAGACTTTGAGAATATAGGGAATGTTTCACTCTGATTATTCATAATCCTTCAGATAAGCTGTTCCCTCCTAATGTGACACATCATCAAAATGATCGTTCAGTTTATCTTCGTCCTCAGAAAGGCTGAGCACACAGGAGTCTCAGGGTTCTAGAGTCAATGCTGACAGAGCAGTTACAGAGTACAGGTGGTCAAAACTCATGATGGCCTATGGCTTGCAACCTCAGGCAAGCCCTGAACATAGTCATGAAACAAGCCAGAGTCACCCCTAGTTCAGGGCCAATGTATGGACATATCTGGCTTATAGTCTGAGCCATAGGCACATCCCATTCTTGGGCCAAGGGGAGCATCATTATTTAATAATGAACCACCGCAAGGGGTTGCAGATGTCACATCTAAATGCTGACACATGCTTATAATTCCAGCATCCCAAAGGCTGAGGTAGGAACATCAGAAGTTCAAGCTCATCCTTAGCTATATAGTGAATTAGAGACTAGCCTGAGCTGCAAGCGACAAACAGAATACTTCTGCGCTGAAATATTGGCCCAGCAGCCAGATCTTCCAGTCATCAAAGAGGATCCCAAATCTTGGACTTCAAAGTTTAAGATATATTCAAGGGCTGGGGATGTAGTTCAGTTGGTACAGTACTCATGTAGCATGCACAAGGTCCTGGGTCCAGTCTCCAGCACTGGATAAGCCAGATGTGGTGGCACATACCTGTAACCCTAGCACTCAGACAATGGAGGTGGGAGGATCACAAAGTCAGGGTCATCACTGGTTACAAAGTAAGCCTGAGTCCAGCCTAGGTACATGAAACACTAATTCAAATAAGCAAATTAACAAAAAATAACAACAACAAAACTCACCAAGAATAATATGAGCAGAAAACATATTCAAGTGTTTCCTAATTCTTTAAACTTTGTAGGAGCTAAAGAAAACATCTGTACTACAGATTTGCCCCTGGATGTGTGAACTCTACTCAGCCTAGTCCCTGATGGCTGATCTCCTAGGATCTGTGGGAAAAGAGCCTGGGAGAAGATGGATGTCACATTTGGTTACAAAATAGGATTAGCATATTTTCAGAGCAGAAAATCCCTAAATGATAGTGGTTACAACAAGACACTTTTCTCTTTCTCTTATGTGAAATCCCGAGGCAGGCCATAAAGGTCAGGATTCTGTGAAGACAACCCAGCCTATTTCTGTCACCCCTATCGTGGAGCCGTGTACTGTAGCTGCGGAGGCTCTTCTCCATCTCATCAGCAGTTCCACCATGAGATCGGAAGGAGAAAGGAGCCAGTAATGCCTTCCTTTTAAGGATTCACTTCCTCGAATCTCTTTACAGTTTTCAGTTATGAAGTCATGAGACCACACATGAACTGCAAAGGAGCCTGGGAAGTGTTTTGCGTTTTAGTTGGAAAGCAAGCCTTCCGGATAAAAAGGAAGGTCTTGTTACTAAAGGAGAGGATAATGGGGACCCAGCTCAGTGGGAGAGTGTTTACTTAGCACAGGCATGGTCCAATCCCCAGCAATCTATAAAACCGACCAAGAGGATGTTACACAGAGCCAACAAATCCCTCTGTCTCATCAAATGGCCTGGTGCATTGAGGAAGAAAGCATGGCAGCAGAAAGCCAGACACTGGTGTCCACGTGTCTTTTCTCATTATAAGTCTTTGAATCTCTTTGTGACTAAGAAAAAAAATAGGAGGCCAAGCTAGAAAGATGGCATTGGTGTGAATGCCTCATCAAGAAAATGGGGAGGGGGCTCACCATTGAGCCCATTGTGAGCACATTATGGAGTCTCCTGTTATGGTGAGGAGAGTCTCATCTATGCCCACTGTGAAAATTGCCCTGGTTGACCAGTTGTTCCTCAGAGCCATAGTCAACCAGCCCTTTAAATGGCAGTCTGCTCGCCACCTCTGAGTATCAGAGGAGCCTGGTTCCTTCAAGCCCTGAGCCTTTGAGGGAGCTGAGCAAGTCCATCTGAACAGCTCCCCTGGAATATCCAGGTCTCAGGTCCTGGGTTCCTTGTCCACTTCTATCCATTATTGATTCTGTAGCATCTACAGTTTGGTTGGTTCTTCCTGTCTGCTGTTACCACCTCACAGGGTGTCATTGTCCCAGTCAGTGGACATGTGTGTGTTGTGTGTCCTTGTCATTCTCTCAGAATCAGAGAGAATGGTGACATTAGGTATATAATAGCAGTAAGCCACAGCCAGCCATTATCTAGCTTATGTTCTTGCCTGAGGAAACTTCAAGGCTTGAGAACATTCTGTGGTGTCCCCAGCCTGGCTACCCCTTCCTCATTCAGCTCTAGAGACCCTTGGTGTCTCAGAATTTTCTTTCTCTCTGCACTTGGGCATAGCTGCATCTCATCTCTGGCCTGTACTTCTGCTAAGAGACAGGACCTAACTTCTCTTCCTTGAGCCTGAACAGGATTGAGCAGGCCCTAAATTGTTGGCCTAACTCGTTACTTAGATGTCAGTTTGATCTTTGATGAAACGAAACTCAAAGGTAGGGCTGAGAATGTTTTTTTCTGAATTTGAATCCTAAAGTTGATCTCCTTCCAGAGGTTATGTTCCTACTGGAGTATGGATGAAGTTCAGTGTCAGGCCTCCAGGGGAGCCTGCAAGAGCATCACCTATGTGTGAGAAGCTCTTAAGAGCCAAGGGTGATGCTTCACACTTGTAATCACAGCACATGGGAAGCTAAGGCAGGGGGATCGTGACTTAGAGGGAATCATGAGCTGCATAGTGAGTCTGCCTCCAAAGACTAAAACTTGCAGACTGTGGTAAAAATAGAATGTGTCCCAGGACAACCCCCTGCCCCATGGCCTTCTGTGATTCTTATGGGAAAGAGGTAAGGATCTGAGTGGGCAGCCTTCCCAGACTGGGGAGTTTGCTGAGGTGTAAAAGCCAAAGCCAAAATGGGGATGTGGAAAACCAGAACTGCTGATGTCCACCAGAGTGTTCCTTAGGCGCCATCTTGGGGGTGTCTATATGGCTTAAAAGCTTGCTCTTCTGGGGCTCAGGGAGATGACTTAGTTGATGAAGAGTCTTCTGTATAATCATGAAGACCTGAGTTCAATTCCCAGAACCCAAAATTGTGCCTGCAATCTCAGCGCTAGGGAGGCAGAGACAGGAAGAACCCTGGCAAATTCTTGTTTGCCAATTAGTCTGTCAAGTTGATGAGTTTCAGGTTCTAGGAGAGACTATCTCAGAAACTAAGGTAAAGCATGGTTGAAGACATCCACCTCTGACCCCCACATGCTCATATGCACTCCCTTCTTTATCTAAATACATACACTCGGAAGCACACAAGCACACACATGCATGCACACAAGTGCGCACACACACCCTACCTATCCTTCTGTCACATACATCTCTCCACCCCCTGCCACCTAACATTTTTATGACAAATGCTGGAGATGTCCAGAGTAGGCTCTGAAATCAGGGTGCCAGGTCCAAGCCTCAGGTCTAACCATCTCCAGCTGTGTCTCTTCAGACACGTCAGTTCAATTTACTTCTGGCCTATTTGCCTCATCTACAAAATAAGAATATAATCCAGGTTCCACCTCAACAGGTGATTGTAAGGATTAAGTGACTCGGTGGATGAATACTTTGGAATGCTGTCTGTCACCAGCCAGAGAGGCCACACCCTTTATCTATGGAAACATGAAGGGAAATGTCTGCATCTCCTAGCAGGCCTTGTATATAGGACTCAGGATAGTGGACACTTCCTCCTGGATTCCAAAGTCTGTCGCTCTAATTAATCTGGACCTTGAGCTATTTCAACCTAGCTTCCTGTAGACACACCGACGCTATTAGAGGATGATTAGGAGAATGTTCTCATTTATCACTATAACTGCTTGGAACGTGTAAGTGAACTTTGACAAATCTGTTCTTCTTGATCAAAGCAAATAAACAAACAACCAGAGTAATCCCCACCTCCCATCTCTATAGACCCCTTAGCCAGGGAATGGTGCTGTACATCTTTTATCTCAGCACTCCAGAGGCAGGGGGTCTCTAAGTTTGAGGCCAGCCTGATCTATAGAGTGAGTTCCTTGACAGCCAAGACTACAGAGAAACCCTGTCTTGAAAAACAAAAAAGAGAGAGTGAAAGAGAGAAAGAGAGAGAGAGAGAATGAATAGATTCCTTGTACAACTTGGAGCAGTTAGTGTGAGAAACAAGAATGTGTGTTTTCACAAGTGGCCATCCTCATTGTTAGTACAGGGCCCCCCCCCCTTCTCTGACAGAGGTTAGCTATATAACACGGCATGCTGGGAACTGAATTGCCTCCTGCCGTGGTTTTCCAAGTGTAGGGATGTAGCTCCTTCTCTTGCACGATCCTGTGAGAGTCTGTGTTTTAGGGTGAGATTTCTGATGGCTGCAGAGAGACTGAGTTTGGCAATCCACTCTAGACCTGGTACTTGGTACCAGCCTTGAATTCTGTATTTCCCAACTTCAAGGAAGCCGCTATCTTATTTTTCTGTCACAATGACAAACACCCAGATAATTGAACTTATGTGGAACAAAAAGGTTTTTTGGGGGGGCTTTTAAAATATTTTTGGCTCACAGTTTTGGGAGGTGTATGGTCTGGGACACACATCAAGGGGACCAGGAAACTAAGAAGAGCAAGGGGGAACCAGGCCCTGTTATCTCTTGAAAGGAACCTCAGTAGTCTACTGGAAGACCCACCATGAGGGCTGGAGCCTAAAGGTGAGGTTCTCAATCTATGGGTCTCAACCCCCTTGGGTTTGCCAATCAAATATTTACATTACAATTCACAGCAGTAACAAAAGTATAATTATGAAGAAGCAGTGAAATGATTTTATGGCTGGGGGGGTCACCTCAATGTGAGATGTATTAAAAGATCACAACATTAGGAACGCTGAGAGCCACTGTTGAAGCCTCTACCAACTTCCAATAGTGCCACCCTGGAAGCAACCCTTTGCTCCAAGTGATTTGCCCTGAAATACAAACCTCCCAGATATTTTGGAGGAAGTCAGAATATTTTTTGCTGTTGTTGAACTTTCTTGAGGAAGGGAGAGGAGCTGAATTCCACTTCTGTCTCTACAAAAGGAGGTTGGGCGCTGCTGTCTTCCCCTAGAATTAGAATGATTTAAAAGCAAGGCTGCCCTTTAAAACAAGCAAGCCAAAGACAAAAACAAACAAACAAACCCCCAAAACAGCAGAGGACCGTTTAGTCTGTATTTGATGTATTGTGTGTGGTGGGTGTGATTGGGGGGGGCAATGTGAGTCCCACAGCAGATAGAGGACAAGTTTGTGGAGATAGTTTCTCCACCTTTGTTACCAAGGAAACCAAGGTTCCCTTTTGAAGTTCCTAGTCTCATTAATAAAAGTATTTAGAACAAATTCGAAAGGAAGCCCAACAACAATTTGCTTAGTGCCTGAAAGAAAAGCATAGTACAAGTTAAGTGAAAATGCTACCAGCCATTGGAGAAATGGAGGAAAACATCTTTCCATGGGATAGAAATAGACAAAGTATTCAAAAAGGAGAAGGTCGGAGAGATGGTTCAGCAGTTCAAACCATCGCTCTTGCAGAGGACCCAGGTTTGATTCCCAGCACCTACACCAAGAGGCTTTCAATCACCTACAACTCCTGTTCCAGGGATCCAGCACTGTCTCCCAGCCTGCCAAAGACACCCACACCCTCATGCACACACACATACTCCAGCACTCTCTCCCAGCCTCCCAAGGACACCCACACACACCCTCATGCACACACACAGACTCCAGCACTGTCTCCCAGCCTCCCAAGGACACCCACAAACACCCTCATGCACACACACAGACTCCAGTACTCTCTCCCAGCCTCCCAAGGACACCCACCCACACCCTCGTGCACACACACATACTCCAGCACTCTCTCCCAGCCTCCCAAGGACACCCACACCCTCATTCACACACACATACTCCAGCACTCTCTCCCAGCCTCCCAAGGACACCCACACCCTCATGCACACACACTCCAGTACTCTCTCCCAGCCTCCCAAGGACACCCACTCACACCCTCATGCACACACACATACTCCAGCACTCTCTCCCAGCCTCCCAAGGACACCCACACACACCCTCATGCACACACACATACATATTACACATAATTAAAAAACAGTATAGTGGGCTAGAGAGATGACACTGAAGTTAGGGGCATTGGTTTCTCTTCTAGAGGACCCAATTCAGTTCCCAGCACCCACATGGCAACTCACAACTGTCTGTAACTCCAGTTCCAGAGGATCCGACATCTCCACACAGGTATACATGCAGGTAAAACACCAATGCATATGCACTAAAAAATTAATATTTTTTTAAAAAGCCAATAAGATGAATACATAAATAAAAAGAATAATAACTTTCAAGAATGGAAGTGGGCCAATTAAATGAGGAAGGCACCCACAACAGCATCTGGCCACACAGTGTATGGTCTTTTATAGCCCCCACCTCCTGTTGGTATTTTGGGGGTTTTATTTCATGCATTTATATGATGCCAGAGTAAGGGAAGTCTTTTTCAAAAACTCAATTCTTTTACGTGCTAGTCTTGCTGTTAATTTTTTTTTTTTTTTTTGAGATTGGGTCTGTATAGCCCTGGCCAGCCTGAGACTTACTGTGTAGACCAGGATAGCCTTGAATTCTCAGCGCTTTGTCTGCCTGTTTTCTAAATGTTGCACTAAAGGTGCTTATCATCGTATTTGGCCACATGTTAATAGCCAAAAAATAGTTTTATTTCCTGTTCTCCCAACACACTTTTATTAATTCTGGGATGAAACTCAGGTCACAATGCTTACACAGAACGTGCCTTTACCTGACGGACCATCTTGCCACCCCTGGCTGAGCATGTGCTGATCATTTATCAGATGCATCCCTGGTCAGTGACCCACTGCTTTGTTTTGCTCTTTGTCATGAGAGCTCTGTTCTGAAAGAAAGAGACATTGCTTCCTACAGCCCTGAAGAGGGCTGTGTTGGGATGTTATCTGTGACCTGCAGTGGTCCCTTATAGACAAACACTGGAAGGACAGGTGGAGGGAATCTCTAGCTCATCTTGGAGGTACAGACAAAGGCTAGCCATATGCCTCTTCATTATCTCAGTCAGTGCAAGGTAACTGCGTGTCTTGGACACATCAAAGGCACTGTAACTGTGAGGTGGCTCCTTGGAAAGCTTTACCCAAAAACCACACTCTCAGAGCACTTTCCAGACTCAGTACCTCTTCAAGGAAATCAAATTAAGGAAGCCAGTTTTCCAAAGCTGAGACCTTCTCCACAGGAGAGCCTCCCTCCTGTGCCCCAGATGGTTCCACAAGTGACACGTGGGAACCTCCATCTTGCTGGCATCTAGGGTGATGGCAAGGATCAGAGGCCTGGAAGAGTCTAAGAGATACCCACCACCATCTTGCACCCCAGTGACTCAGATTCCAGCACTGGTTAACTTATCCTTGAAGCCCACTGAGAAAGGAATAGTCAAGACAGAAGCCAGGTAACATGGGCTCCATTCCTGCTGAGTCAGTGCCACTGAGCAGATCTTGGCTAAATTCCAGAAGGACGCCTGGAGGACAAGAAATGCCATGGTACTTTCCAAGCTGGCTCCGAGATGAGGGCAGCCTCTAGCCTTAGGTGGGTCTCCAATCAGCCAGAAAGCAGGGAGGGACCATATAAGCTCTGGCTTTTCTTTTGCCTTTGTGGGTCTCCACCCACACGCTACCTGTACTGTGCACCTGATTGTGAGATATGCTCCACCCCCATCTCTTCCTTTTTTCTGGCAACTTCTCAGTAATTTGCTTCATGGTTCAGAAAAACCCTTTCTGGGAGTTCTGTAATCTGACTTCTGCGGACATAGCCATGTTCTTCTGTCCCTGACAAAGCCGCCTTTGGACCGCTTCCTTCTTTCCTTCACATCCCCTTTCCTTCACAGTTCACTCGATCTCCACTATAAAGCATTTAATAAATGGTCATCCAAAGACCTGGCCAATTTACTCCTCTGCCATTGCTAATTCAAAAGGCACATTTCTCCTGGTCTGAGGACCTCATCCCAGGCCAGCCAAGATGACCCACACTTGGTAATCTCATCGCTGGGAGGTAGAGGCAAGAGGATTGGAGATTCAAGATAACTCATGGCTACATAGCACATTTTACATTTGAGGTGAGCCGGCTCACCTGTCTAAAAAAAAAGCCATGATCGGGCAAGAGAGTACCTCATGTCTGGTAGCACCACCAGCACTTTGGAACTCTGGGATGCTGAAAGCTCCTGCCTCTAAAAACACATAGCCATTGCCCCCTGATTTTGAGGACATTCAGGCTCTAAAATGTCTTGGAATGCAGACGCCAAATCCCAGGGTAAGGTCATAAAGTCATGTGAGTTCCCTTTTGGGGAGTAACTGTGTGCGTTGGTCCCTTTACCTTCTCCTTTTAGGTCACAAAAATAAGTAGATTCAGCACAAAAAGCATCTGCCTCTCTACCCAATGACTTCCCCTTGAGTATCCAGCCCCACTCTGGAAAGGAAGCATTACTCTATTTTTATTCTTATTTTCTTTTGTTCTCATGTGCTGATATCTGGCCCATGTCCTCTTGGATCTGTTAATATTTGGTTTCTGGACTGGGCAGCTCTGGTCAGGCTGAATAAACATTCTTCCCATGAAGCAGGGATTGAAACACATGGTTGCAATTTGTGTTTTTCCTTTTTATAATTTGTGTCTGTGCTTGTATATATGTGTGGGCACACATGTGTGTTGGTGCGTGTGTGTGCTGGTGTTCATGTAAATTTGTGTACATATGTGTGGAGGCTAGAGGACAAGCTCAAGTGTTATTTGAGCATCATTGCCTTACTTTGAGGCAGGGTCTCTCTCTGTCCTGAAGTTCATAGATTAGGCTAGGCTAGCTGGTCAGAAAGCCCGAGGATCTGTCTGTGTCTGCCTCCTTAATGCTGGGAATATGTGTGGTGATATGTTATATATTTAATAAAACCAGCCTGGAATATCAGAGAATAGATCCACCCACAGTCAATCCAGGAGGGTCAGAGAGTAGAGAAAGACCAGGAGTGGTGACCTACACCTTTAATTCCATAACTCCAGAGACAAAGATCTTTCTGTGTTTCTGTGAGTTCAAGGCTAACTATCAAATAGTAGTAGCCCACACCTTTAATCTTAACCTGGATGTGAAACAACTGGGCAAAAAAAGTATTAAAGGCAGGTGTGGGAAGACAGATGATGCAGTAGAAGTGATAGGAACAAGGCCGAGGAAGCTGGAAGACAGCTGGGTGAGATTAGACTGTGTGATTCCTCTCTCTGATATTCCAACCTTCCCCTGATATCTGGCTCTGAATTTCATTTAATACAGCCAGAATTTGTGCAACATATAAGCATATACTGCCAGGTCTAGCTTTGTTTTATTTGAGTTCTGGAGATCAAGTTAAGTCTTCTTGCTTACAAGGCAAACACTGGTGAGCCTTCTCCCCCGCCCCCAAGTTCATGGTTTCTAAAACTCCTCTTATGGATAAAAAGGATTATATGTCATTAAAAATAGTTTCCCCAAATATCTAAGGATATACTGATTTAATATACTATGTATTCTTCAATTTCTTATTTGTGTTCATGGTAATTGTTGGTTTTCATGCAACTATTGACATGCCATTTTGTCATTACGCTGACATTAGCCTTTGTTTGTGGTGACAGACTAGAAGAAAGGTAAGAACCCTGAGAGTAATAGCAATGGTCCCACTAGAGATTTATCTATTGAGGGTCTCCGGACCCCAAAGTAAAGGGACAAATGCTCACCTTGGCCCACTGTGGGTGACTACAGATGACTAGGGTCTTCGAGGAGGCATCAGGGAGTCTGACCCCACACCATGCATCCACCTCACAGGGCCTCACATGTCTCATAGGAAGGAAGGTTGGAAGTAATTCAACAAGGCCTAAGGAGGAGCCAGAGGTGTCATGTGATCACCCTCACCCTGAGTGACAAACACCCTTAGTGCTCGAGTTTTCTAAGACATATGATGGAAGATGTCTGACTCTTTAGCAGCTCTAGGAAGCGTGGGTGCAGAGCTCAAATGCTTCCCTAACATAGATTCTTGCTTCAGCTGTCAGAACAAGCCTCTACTAAAGTGTCCTGAGACACACGCAGATGCTTTAGTTCTACATTCTGGGCTCATCTTACGTATCTAGCTAGGTTGATACCTGTGTGTGTGTGTGTGTGTGTGTGTGTGTGCATCTCCAGGGCTACAGTTGAGAGGCTTCTAGTCTAATCTATTGGGTTTGTTCTCTTCTGTTTTGTCTTTTGAAAACACAGCTTTAGTAAGATTATGTCAAGCCAGCCCTGCACAGGACACAGAGGAGCAAGAGCGAATGATTAAAGGATCTAGTCATTTGTGAGGCTTAGGACTGGCCTCCAGCAGGGCAGAGTGACATAAATCTGTAATCCCAGCCGTGGGGATGCTGAGTTAGGAAGATTAAGACATAGAGAGACCTAGGCTACGAGACTCCTCTCTCTCTCTCTCTCAAAAAAAAAAAAAAAAAAAAAGGTGCCACTTAAAAATTTTAGGGTTTGATCATATAGACAATGACCTTATTTATTCTGTCATAAATATAATTTGTCATAAGTATAATTAATTAATTTATTTGTGAACTTACGTTACTCTGGGATTTGTTTATTTATTTATTTGAGACGAAGTCTTTCTATATAGCCCTGGTTGCCCTAGAACTTGCTATGTAGACCAGGCTAAATTCACAGAGATCCACCTCTGTAACCCAGATGGGACTGAACTCTGCCTCACCCTAGGATTGCAAAGCTACACGAGTTCCAGGACAGCCAGTGCTATTACACAGAGAAACCCTGTCTCAGAAAAAACAAAACAAGCAAATAAAACAAAACAGAAACAACTGTATCACTGTTAACTTAAATTTTGCCTGTGTCTGTATTTGTGTGTGTTAGATGTTTTACAACTGAATGTCCTTCCCTTTCTCTGGTTTTAATATCACTTCCTAGGGCATCACTAGAACATAAAATATATGTTTGTGAAGAAGTAATTTTGTCTAAGTTCAGGAATTGGGGAAGATTGTTTTGAATTTTATTATTTAAAGAAGAAAACAAGGCAGAAAAAGGAACTAGCTGGGCTGGTGCAATGGCTCAGTAGTAGAGGCTCTTGAATACAAGCCCCATGGCCTGAGGTCAATTCCTAGATCCCACAGGGTGGCAAGAGAGAACCATTCCCTAGAGCTGTCCTTTGGTCACAACTGTGCACCATGGTGCATGCACAGCTGCAAGCATTCTCTCTCTCTCTCTCTCTCTCTCTCTCTCTCTCTCTCTCTCTCTCTCACACACACACACACACACACACACACACACACACACACACACACACACGAAGAAAATGGAAAGAAAAATTACATTAAAATTTTTAAGTATGGAAATATATTCTTGGTTTTTAAAAAAGAGGAGAGACAATGCTTTTGGATTGGAAGAGGATTGTTTCCAGATAAAAGCAAAAACTGATAAGAGCAAAAACATAAAGTTAATGTCACAAAAGTTAAGTATGAGAACTTAGAAGCATTTGGTCTATGTATAAGTTGGGCACAATGAAAAGTTATTTAAGGAATTCCTAAGGTCAGTTTTTACTTTATGTGTATGGATGGTTTGCAGCATGTCTGTCAACGTACCACATGCATGCCTGGTGTCATCAGAGGCCAGGAGAGGACATCAGAGTTCCTGGGACTGGAGTTACAGGTGCCTCTGAGCCACGTGAGTGCTGGGAATCTGAGCAGCACCCAGCACTCTTAACTGCTGAGCAGTCTCTCCAACTCTAAGGGAAAATGTAAATGCACTGGTGAAACTAGAACCCAATTGTCTATGCTTGGAGTAAGGATTTCTTCTTTCTTTCTTTCTTTCTTTCTTTCTTTCTTTCTTTCTTTCTCTCTTTCATGTATTTTATGGGTATGAGTACTTTGTCTGCATGTCCATCTGCACAAGAGGGCATCAGATCTCATTACAGATGGTTGTGAGCCACCATGTGGGTGCTGGCAACTGAACTCAGGCCCTCTGGAAAAGCAACCAGTATTCTTAACTGTTGAGTCATATCTCCCACCTGAGTTCTTAAAACCCTGCTCTTAGTAACAGTTATGAAAACAGCTTAAAAGAACCGCAATGGCTGGCCCTGGTTGTCTACTAGACACACCTGGGAACAGGGAGATTCACTGAAGAACTGCATCCCTTAGATTGGCTGTGGACATGTCTGTGGGGCATTTTCTTAATTGATAGTTGGTGTGGGAGGTCCCAGCCCACTGTGGATGGTGCCACCCATGGGCTTATGGGTCTGGGCTGTGTGGGAAAGCCAGTCAGCAGCTTCCTTCCATGGTTCCTGTCTATATTCCTGTTTGAGTTTCTGTCTGATTTCTCTTAGTGATTGACTGTGACCAGGAGGTGTAAGCCAATTAGACCTATTCTTCTCCATGTTAGTTTTGGTCAGTGTTTGGTTGCAACAATTCAGAAGTAGCTAGAAAAAAAAAACAACAATGATTTTTAGTTGAATATAGTGGTGTGTGCTTGTAATCCTAGCACTAGGGAGAGAGAGGCAGGGGAATTACTATGAGTTTGAGGCTAACTGGGGTTACATATCTGCTTCAAGGAAAGCCAGCCTACATAGGTAGACTCAATCTGAAACACACACACACACACACACACACACACACACACACACACACACACACACAGACTCACAGAGACAGACAGACAGACAGACAGACAGACAGACAGACAGACAGACAGACAGACAGACAGACAGAGATGTTGTAGGATATTTCCGGCCCCATTTGGGCCAGAGGTCTGGACCTTGACCGCGGTGGCATTTTCTCCCAAAGAAATGAGTCAGACGCTTATATTAATTTCATCCTGTTTGGCCCATGTCTCAAGCACATTACTAGCTAGCTCTTTCATCTTAATTCAGCCCATTTCTAGTATTCTACCGGCCACGTGTCCCAGCTCATGGCTCTTCTTCCGGGGTCAGATGGAGACTGATTAACTCCACCCTCCTTCTACTTGTCTCTCCTCTGATTCTCCACCCACTTCTACGGTGCTCCACATAGGCCAAAACAGCTCCTTTGTTTACAGCATACAGAGAACATTTCTACCACAGAGAGAGATCTAAACAACAATGAGATTTTGGTTATTTTTTAAAACAAGATGAATGCTAGTATTTTTTGTTCATTTTTTCAGCTTTTACTACTGAGGAGACAGTATTTTAAAAGTAATATTTTGTTTATGTGTATGCATGCTTTGCCTGCATGTATGTCTGTGCACCACATGTGTGCCTGGTTCCCCAGGCACTAGCAGTATTCCCTGAAAGTTACAGACGTATGTGAAATACCATGTGGTGCTGAGAATTGAACCTGGGTCCCCTGCAAGAGCAGCAAGTGTTGGGATTGCAGGTGTGTATCATCACACTGATTAAAATTTTTTTCTGGTTTTTCATTACAGGGTCCTGGAACTTGCTCTGTAGACCAAGCTGACCTCAAACTCACAGAGATCCTCCTGCCTCTGCCTCCCAAGTGCTGGGATTGAAGGTGTGCACCACCACTACCCAACATCAAAAGTTCTTAATATAGATATTTCCAGGGTATGGGGAGACAGCTCAGTGGGTCAGGTGCACAATTTAAAGATTTGAGTTAGATCCCTGTGTATACTGCATGGCTTTACAGTGTGCTCTTGTAACTCCAGAGACAGGAGGATCCTGGGAGCCCACTGGCTAATCAGTTTAACCAGTGGATGAACTCCAGATTGAGAGAGAATCTCTGTCTCAAAAAATAATAAAGAGCAATTGAAGAAGATATTCAACATTGGTTCTGGCCTTTACATGGGCATACATGTGCACACATTTGTGTTAGGCATGCAAACATTCACAAACTCCTCCTATAAAGTTAAAAAGATTTAAATTCTAACACACACACACACATACACACACACACACACACACACAGCAGTGGGGAGGGAGAATAATTGATTGATTGGTTGGTGATTTTTGTTCCCCTACATGATCTTAAACATCTCCAACAAGAAAGTCTAAGAACAGAGTCATTGTATTGATCCAAAGCAGAGAGCAAGGGGAATGGGCTCTTGGATCTGTGGCAACTATTGTAGGATTTATTCAAGAAAAGGCTCTAGTAGCCTCTGTGTGCAAGGAGAAAAGCCAGAATGTTCTAGCACTCTCCAGACTCAGCTGTAGTATCTTAACCTGTAGCTATAAAACTCTGGACCCCTAGTGCTGTGGGCTCTTACAGAAATGCATCCTTCAGCTCTTCCAGCCTCTGCATTGCCATTCAAGAATGCTTTGCATTCAAATATATTTTCAGTTTGATAAACTGCAACAGACTTGGTGCATCTGGGTGATCAAATCCAGTAACTACAAAGGCCTTTGGGTCTGTGCGTTGGAGACTTGACTTTTTTTTGAAGGCTGTCTCACCCAGTCTAGTCTAGTCTGAACATTCTTAGGGATTCTGGTAATCACTTGTTGACTCTTTGTATCTGATTCCTGCATTTAAAAAATACTTGTTTTTGTAAATCTCTCTGCATGAGTATGTGCACATGTACGTGGGTGTCTTCAGAGGCCAGAAGAGATGATGGGTCCCCTACAGCTGGGATTACAGACAGCTGTGAGTCACCTGCCATGAGTCTTGGGAAACAGACTTGGGTCTCTGGAAGAACACCAAGTGCTTATAGCTGGAAGCATTTTTCCAGCCCCTGATACCTACATTTCGAATATTCTTGTATTTTTCTTTTTCTTTTTCCTCTCCCCTGCCTCAATCATTTTCTCTTTCTCTACCCTTCTTTCTCAGATAGGATCTGTGTGGCTGTGCTTGGCCTCCATGGTCCAGGCTGGCTTTGACCTGCAATAGTTCTCCTGTTCTTTCTGTTCCAAGTCCTGACATTACAAACCACATTGCTCAGTAAATTTTGGGAAATTTGCCTCTTCTAGGATCAAAGCTCTATATATTAGTATGAGGGTTGCTTAAAAAAACCAAAAACCCACTGAACCCCCTTGAAAAGGAACTGGGTCTAGAGCAGGCTTCTAGATATTTCCATTTAAAAAAAAAAAAAAAAACAGCCAGAAGTAGTTACATAAAATGAACCTTTACCCTTCTGCAATTTCTTAAAATTAAGGGATGGAAAAAAATTAAGGGATGGACATGTGGTGATATGTTATATATTTAATAAAACCTGAAATATCAAGAGATCGACCCACAGTCAAAAACTAGGCAAGAGGTAGATCCGGGAGTTCTGGATCTCTGAGTACAAGGCTGAACAGCTGGGCCTCAATGGCACACACCTTTAATCCCAGCATGGGAAATCTGGGAGTGGTGACCTATACCTTTAATCCCATAACTCTAGAGATAGAGACCTTTCTGTATTTCTGTGAGTTCAAGGCTGACTACCAAATAGAGTAGCTCTTGCCTTTAATCCTAACCTGGATGGGATACAGCTGGGTGAGAGGGTATTTAAGGCAGGCTTAGGAAAACAGCAGCAACTAGAGGCGACCAGGAGTGAGGCTGAGGAAGCTGGAAGATAGCTGGGTGAGATTTGACTGTAGTGTTTCTTTTCTCTGGTATTCCAACTTTTCCCTGATATCTGGCTCTGAGTTTCATTTAATACAACCATAATTCATGCAACATGGACATCTGTGAGGGAGGGATGGAATAGTGAGTGACCAGGCAAAGTAGTGAAGGGAAAACCTGTAGGTAAAACAAGGAGTACAAAAAGCAAGAACTTATAACCCATACACACAGACATGTCCACAAAGTTCACACTCAAGATGTAGGAGATGTCGTTACAAAAACGTTGACAAAAGAAAATCCCATAATGTTTTAAGTACATTTATGACTTTGCGTTGGGTTACTTGTAGCTTGATCATGTGGTTAGGCAGGTTTGCCAGTATCTAGACATGAAATCAACAACCACCAAACTTGGCAGTGAGCTACAGCTTCAGCTGCAGATATCACATCTGCCTAACCAACATGCTGGCCTAGCAAAAAAAATAAAATATTCCTTGTCAAGTCACCTCAGATAAAAATAGCTCATCCAACCTCACACCACATCCCCTAGCCTTAAGAGAAGGCACACCAAGAAAAGCCTGGGGGGCAAGACTCTCCCTTGGGAAGCCCACTCTCTCCATTGATGTAGACTTTCACTCTGTAATAAAACATCCTCCCATAGGCAGGCAAGATGGTTTAGTGGGTAAAGGTACGTGTCACAGAGCCTGCTGACATGAGTTTGGTGCTCATACCCAGATGGTGGAAGGTGAGAACTGACTCGAAAATTGGCCTACACACCTTATGCATCTTCACCCACACCACACACACACACACACACACACACACACACACACACACACACACACACACACGCAATGAAAGTTAAAAAAATGTCTATGTCTTCCCCCAATTTCTTATTTTTCACACCCTGAGTTCTTTCTGACATCCCAAGAACCTGAAAACATCCCTGTGGTCTGAGTTGAGGCTGTCCTGGAGATATCCCGTTCTTTACCACCAGCACCCAAAACTTCAAAAAACACACATGAGGCTTCTATTTCCATTAACCCAAAGGTGAGATTCTTACAAATCTAGCATTCCTGTGTCTGATATTCACGGGTCCTGACTCTAATGCTTATGTGCTGAATGTAAGAAAAAGCCATTTTTGTCAGTTAAAAAGGATTTGCCCTCAGTCATGACTGTTTAAAGCCTTACCCAAAGTTATATTGCTTTATTCTGATGCCCTTCTGGGTGCTTTTTGGAAATAACTATAACCCTCAAGTTTCCAGGAGGTTCAAGCAAAAGATAGAAGGATGGCAGAGGGTCTCTGATAACGCTGGGACCATACCCTGGGATGGACAAGGTTTCCAGACCTCTGAGGAGGCCATTGACGATGGGCTCGTGAAAGAGCCAGGCAGGAACCGGCAGAACAGGAAATACCGAAGGCAAGACTGGACCAGCTTGATTTCAATGCATAACGGGTTATGCATTTCTGCATCTGCAACCTTCTGCTTCAACCTTTGGCCTATTGGTTTTAGTTCCTGGAGACCAATCAGACAGCACTTTCAGGTTGGAAGAGACAAAGAGGCTTTGTTTCACCTCATCCTTAGTGTTTTGGGAGGGACATTTATTCACCTAACAGTTTCAGGGTCCTAGGTGAGACCAATGTCACCCTCAGACTGTTTACTGGACACCCTCCAGGATAATACTTCCTTGGTTGTAGGTGGCAGCGGAAACCCCTAAGAAAACTTAATGACGTTTCTTTGCTGAACCCTGTCTGTCATTGGTTCAAATCTCTTGCAATTTGTCTATTCTGACTTTACAGCAGGAATTCTATAACCAAAATCATGGGGCAAAAGGATCCAGTACGATTCTGGAATTTACTGCGCTTGGGATATGACTACCTAGAAATCCCTTCCTTGTGGCAAGAGATTTTCCTTATTTTTTGTTATTGATATTATAAATGCCTTCAATGGAAAAATCATCACCAAAAGAGGAAAATAGTGCTAGCGGTATGGCTCAGTGGATAGAACGCTTGCTTAGCATGCAGGAGGCCCTGGGTTCCATTGATGGCACATCAGCTGTATGTGGTAGTGCTTGCCTGCAAACCTGGCACCCAGGAGGCACACAGTCAAAGTCATCTTTGGCTGTATACTGAACTTGAGACTAGTATGGGGTTCACAAGACTCATAAAAAAGAGAGATGGGAAAGAGGTTGGTGGTGAAGTTGTTATGGCTGCGTGTAAGAATTTCCACCAGGGAGGCTGGATGTTGTTATGAGTGGGGATTTTATTGCTACCTACAGAGAATGAGAACCCCGGGTGGATCACCTAGCTTTGCATGGCAGAAGGAGGAAAGAGCATGTTACTCCAACGGGTAGGGGTGGGGGTTGGGGGGTGTTAAAGAAAAACCTATGTAATCAAGATGTGACACACCTTGATGTTCCAGGATTGAGCATGGGGTAAGGTGCAGCAGCCATTGGAGTTTTCTGGTGTGAATCCAACCTTTGAATCCATTGACTGCTGTGGAAGTTCACTCACGGACCTTGGCCCTGCCCCCAGAATGAATCCAGGTCTTTACAAAGTCAGTCATAAATAAGGAAGAGAAGGTGGCAAGTTCCTGTTAAGCCTGCTAGGCAGGAGGACTCTGGGAGTCTCAGGCTCTAAGTGAGTTGGGTCTTAAACCATTTCATCTCCATTTGTTATAGTCATGGCGACATTATGTGAGCATTCCCTAGGAATACTGTGCTCCTCTATGTATCTTACCTGAGCCCAAGGGACCAACCAACACCCCAAATTCTTGTCCCCAACAGCAAGTAGCCGTAACCATCCAACTTGTTCTTGTAAAATCTGTAGCACCAAACTCTTTGTATCCATTCCAGAGTGTTGATGCTGGCAATTAGCATGTTTTCCCAAGTGCGTCTGGTTCAGACAAACTTCTCTGGATTGTTTGTGTGAGTCAACATTTTAGGTGGTGTAGGGAACATTCAGGGTTATGGCCATAGACAGTGTTTTTGGTTTGTAACAGAAACCCTGATAGCTCAAGGTACAAGTACATTTTGTGATGCAGAGTATCTGGGGGTTTGGGAAAACACATGATATATCTTATTTACCACATCTATGGGATCTGAATTAATATCCCATAATTTAATACATTGGTATTCCTGCAAAGAATAAGGTTTCAATTGTCACACATCTGTCTTTCCTTTTTGTTATACATCTTTTCAAGTTAGGATTTTACTGTTTTCTTTTGAAGTAGGGTCTCATGTTCCAGGCTAGTTTGGGATTACTGTGTAGCTGAGGGTCACCTTGAACTTCTGACCCCCCTGCCTCTACATCCCACGTTCAATCATGTTCACTAAATGCAGTGCTGGAGATCAAACCCAGGGCCTCCGAGCATGCCTGGCAAGCACTCTATCAACTGACATCTCCAGTCCCCAGGTCAGAGTTTTCCATCTAGTGACTCCGATTGGTAAACATCCTGTGTTTAGAAATGTGCATGCCTCAAAGCTGTATAGGTTGCAACATTTGTTTTTACTATCCTTTAATGGACATGGTGTGCATGTCCTGTGGCCAGCCAGTCCTTGAGAACAACTCAGAACTTTTGTATTCACAACCTCCTTGGGTTCTTGGAATTTTGCAGCATGGCCTTTCTAAATTAAGTTTGAAGACTAAGGGACTCTGTCTGCTGTCTCTATCCAGGCCCTACATGTAGTGATGTCTTCCTGGCCCCTTGAGTGTGGTATTTGTGGCTGGTGAGAGGGAAAGGCAGTATGTTCGAATCTCTGAGACCCTTTCTCAGTAGAGGGGGAGGGGCCAGCTCATCCCCTGAGGTGGGAGGAGGAGCTATGATTCCGGTAATTTGCTCTAAGTCTCAAGAAGTCCTCTCATCTGAGGGAGATAGCAGAAGGCTTATCTCCTGGTGGGTGTCGCAGTCTCATGACAGATGCTGCACAGAAAATGTTACATGTTTTCTTTGAGCACTTCAGGAAATGGTTGTCTTAAAAGGCATAATGGGATTAGCTCTACAGCTTTGCTCAAAACAGAAATGGCCTCATCAGCCTCCACCTGAGATTCATTTACAAATTTATTGATTTTGAAGTCTTGGTGTTTGGTCCTGCTTCTGCAGGGATGAAGGCCATGAGCCTTTCTTGAGAGTGAGAAAGCGAGGTAAACTAGAATCTGGGTTTGATTCCTGTTCCCCACAGTCTAGGGCTGGTCATCTGAGGAGACCTTGGTCTTCTCATTTCATGATTCTGCCATCTCCTGGAGCCTTCTCTGACTGGCTAGCAGCAGGAGAAGATTATGGTGAGGGAGGTTTTATTACCAGGTGACAAAATACTTCTGTCCATGTTCCTTTGGCTGGAATGTCCTATGGGCCTAACTGCAAGGGAGTCTGGGAAATATTGTCTAACTCTATGCCAGGAGGAAAAGGGATGCAGGTGTTGCTACAAACCAGAAATTTACGCACAATCTTCTGATTCTTAAGTAAAATCAAGTAAACAAAATCAATTTTGTTTTATTATTACTTTTTTGAGACATGGTCTCATGTAGTCCAGGCTGGCCTTGAACTCACGAAGTAGATGAGGTTGGACCTGATACCCTTGAACTTCTACTTCTTTTGTGATTGGATCACAGCCACATATCTAGTTTTATTTCGTGCTGGAGATTGAACTTTGTACATTCTGGGTAAGTACTAACTGAGTACTATATCCTCAGCCCATAGGAATTTCAAAATTTTAAAAAAGATACCACATGGATTAAACAACTGACCATGATCCATCTGACTGACAGGCTTCCAGTTTTTGACCCCTGGGATGGTGAGTCTTATCTTATGAAAATGAACTGTCATTCTACATTGACGGGTGAAATGATCTCCTTTTCACTACCGGTGTATTTGCATAGTTATTCAATGAGCGTTAACTCAGCTTCTACTCTATAGCAACTGATAGGCAGTGAGCATCAAGATGAGTTCTTGCTTTTCCCCAGAGATCACATAGTTAATGTTTGCTCCTGGGTAGAAAATAATGTTAGATTTAAAAACTAAATTGTAAAGTCTGGGACAACAGCTCAGTAGTAAGAGTGCCTGGCTAGCATGTGCTTGCTTCCCAGAGCTACAAAGAAAGAGAAAGGAAGAGAGAGAGGGAGGGAAGAAGGGAGGAAGGGAGGGGGAAGGAAGGAGGAAGGGAGGGAGGGAGGGAGGGAGGGAGGGAGGACCTTGTGCTTTCTAGAGTTATTTGCCTAAGTGTCAAATCTTAAAAGAGAAGTTGCTTAACTGAGAAGAGATTCTTAAGATGAGAGATACTCCAGGCTGAGCTTTGGTTTCTATCTCTGAGATATGGGCACAATGACAGCTACCTTGCAGAGAGACATAGAAAAGTATGGCACACGAGATGTGTATAGCCTAGCTCCTGACTCCCCAGCTGCCACTGTGGTGAGGCAGTAGCAATGATCTGAGGACAAGAGACACTGTGACTGCTTCTCAGATCTTCTGTCTGCATCATTGAATGTTACCTGAACCAGACACGCATTCTGAGAACACGCACTGATATGTGTTTCCTTCCTAAGAGTTCGGGTGCAGGGACACCTGCCTTCTCATCTCTGCTCACATGGGCGGGGGCCTACACCCCTCCCTTCGGGAGGGGGGAGTGAATGAATGCTCATTCTAGCATTACTTTGCAATGCCAAACAGCCATCTCCACTGACATCCACAGAGAAGCATCAGCAGAAATCCTAAGGTTTCTGATCTCGAGGGTGTATGTGAAGGTGTGGGCTTGATACAGCCAGACCTGCAAAGGAGGAAAAATTCTTCTTGGGCTCTTGTTCCTAAAGGTGAAATTCCACGATGCTTCTGTCTCCAGGGCCTGAGCATGCCCTCTGATCTCACATGTCCTGTGTAGAGAGGTACCATCAATTGTCCCATTTTATGAGTGAGGATATCAAATTTTATTTTGTAATGGTGGAGTAATACTCCATTATGTAAATGGACCACATTTTCTTATCCATTCATCTGTTGAGGAACATCTAGGTTGTTTATAATTTCTGGCTATTATGAATACAGCAGCAATGAACATGGCTGAGCAAGTGTCCCTGTGGTAGGGTGAAGTATCCTTTGAGTTTATGACCAAGAGTTGCATAGCTGGATCTTGAGGTAGATCAATTCTCAACTTCCTGAGTAACTATCACACTGATTTCTTTAGTGGCTGTACAAGTTTGCACTCACACCAGCAATAAAGGAGTGTGTCCTTTACTCCACATCCTCCCCAGCATGAGCTGTCACTTGTGGTTTTGATCTTAGCCATCCTGACAGGTGTAAGATGGAGTCTCAGTCATTTTGATTTGCATTTTCCTGGATGGCTAAGGATGCTGAACATTTCTTTAGGCATTTCTCAGCCATTTCAGTCTCCTCTTTTAAGAATTCTCTGTCTAGATATTTATCACATTTTTAAATTGGGTTATTTGTTTTATTGATATCTAGTTTGTTGAGTTCTTTATATATTTTGGATATTATTCCTCTATTGTATTTGTAGTTGGTAAAATTTTTTCCCATTCTATAGGCTGCTACTTTGTTTAAATGTGTCTCTGGTGGATTGAACCTGTTGAGTTCTGTTGAGTTCTAAAGGGCATAACTATGGACTTGGGCTAAAGTTTTTGCCACCTCTATATTAATGCCCATTTAATTTCACTCCCATTTTAATTTCTATTACATATTTAATCTGTTTTCCTATCATCGTGCCTATTTTTTTAAACATGGAAATAACTAAAAAACCAAGGTCATCTTTGGTGAGCATTGGTAATATACAAAGAGTTTTCTTTAAATCAAAAATGGCTTAGGCTTCATCTATTTTATATTTTCAATACCTAACACATACTATTTTTAATCATAAGATGAAAAGTGATTCAATATATTTTAAACATTTCACTGTCTTTATTATATGCAATATATTCTAAGATACTGTCAGCACTTTGAAAACAGCAGACCAATCATCAAAATGTTTAATCAACATAATCAATGTAGGAATATTTTATCTAGTGAGGCCAACTTGCTCAGAGATCACGTTCACTAAAATTTCAATCCATCTGTATATGAAAATGTCATAGTGAAACCCCTTTACTTTGTATGCTAACTAAAAAAGATTTTTTTTAAAATAGAATTTAAATTTATAGGCTAAGGGGTGTTTCCATAGTAGAGCCATGGCTAAATATGCCTGCAGTCTTGAGTTTGATTCCTAATGCTGTGAAAAATAAAAGACACGATGCTCACACACTTGTGCACACACTCTTCATGCCTCTTGATATGGGGAATGAGGAAGATGCTTTGCTGGACCCAGAAGACCTTCTCTTATGGTTCTTGACCCACGTGGGTGACAGTGGGACACAGTCAGGCAGAGGCCAAGGGTTATGTCAAGAAATTACATTTTCCTGCCTCATTCTGGAAAATGGGAGTTCATCTGCTTCCTCATTCATTTGTCTATTCCTTCTGGGTCCGGCGATTTCAGCATCTCAACCTGAATCATCTATTATGGATTAGGCACCATTCAATATTTCATTTCATGAATGTATTGCATAAGGGACAAAGAGAAAGAATGTGCACATGCGGGCACCTCAGGAATGCTATCCACTCTCTTTGAGCCGGAGTCTCAGCAGCCGAGCCAGCCTCCCCAGGTCTTAGATTACAGAGCCTCACCACCACACCTGACAATTTACGAGAGTTATGGGGACTCAGCACTCAGGCTTGTGAAGCAAGTGTTAACCAACTGAGCCATCTGACCAGCCTTTGTCATATGGGTGCAGATCAACCAGACATGGAGTAGGAGATGGGTTGGGTAGCTGCCCTACTCTGGAGGCTTCCTAGCAGAAGTAACATAGAAACATGAAGTGATGCAGCTGTTGATGATGTGCAGGCTTGGAAGAGCAGCGTTTTCGTTCTGAGGGGAGGCAGAGGTAGCTTTACTGTGAAAGCAGAGACTTACACCTCAGAGCAGCTCTGGGTGCCTCCCAACAGCCTGGGGGAGGAGCCGAACACACGCATAATCACATGCTTTGCAGTCGTGCCAAAATCTTATATATTTAACAGTAGCTGACGGAGAGCGCCGCCTCTGTTCACTCCCAACTTCCCTCTGCCGCTTCCTCTCTCCTTGGGTATCGTGGTGTATGCCTGGCGGTTTTTAGAGATGTGGCTGAGGAGAAGACATAAAGTAGTGCTGACTGTGACAATAACTAAGGTCAAAATATGTCATCCCGAAGAGGATGTTGACACTGAGCTGGTTAATAGGGGGTGTCAGTTCAAAGAATCCTCAAGATTAAAGATCAAGGAAACCAAGCTTGAAAGCTCACAGCTTTTGATTTTGATTTCGCAGTGCTGCAGAATCTAGTCTGACAACCATTGTCTTTGGGCTGTTTTCATTTTGAAGTAGAGACCAGCTATGTTGACAAAGTCTTCAGGGCTCAAAAGATCATCCTCCTGCTTCACCTCCCTGAGTACCTGGGATTAACACGTTCACAACCATGTCCGGCTGGCCTTAAGGATTTGCTATGAAAGAGATTTAGTTTTTCTTTCTTTCTTTCTTTCTTTCTTTTTTTTTTTTTTAAAAAAAACTTTATTTATTTGCCTTGGTGTTTGCCTGGAACTGGAACTACAGACAGTTGTTAGCTGCCATGTGGGTGCTGGGAATCGAACCCGGGTTCTCTGGAAGAGCAGACGGTGCTCTTAACCACTGAACCATCTCTCCAGCCCCGAGATTTAGTTTTTCAATAATGAATGGAGATACTGAAACTTTTCTGAGGGCCAACAATAAAAACGTTTTGATCAACTGCAAGAGAAAAGATGAAATAATCTCACTTTTCAATGAAAAAAATGACATCACAAAATTGATATATAATTAGACCTTATTCTAAAAGTATGCAACTAAGATACTGGGATGAAATTATTACCGAGAAGCTTTACATTAATGTAGTTAACATTGATGTACATTTTAATTTACATAATTGCCTACATAAATGCAAAGTTAATCTCATATAAACTTAATGTTTATTGTTACTATGCAACTTTAGCATGCTCAGTATATTTTATTATTAGAATGGTGTAAACTCTTGCTGGCTCTGCTACCAAACATGGAAAAGATTTTTGGGACCTACTAGTGAGATCGAGGCCAAAAAAGGAGGTGAGTGGTATTTTCTTCAATGTCCCAGCAGAGCAGAAATCCGCTCTCATGAGCCTCAGCATCACAGACTTGAGAGGTTGGAGTATTCCCCAGTCCTGTGCTGTCACTGTGGGTGAAAGCCCTGGCTGTGAAGTTCTTCTATCAAGATGATTGCTGTCTGTCTGTGGCTCCCCTTTGGCACCTGAGTATCCACAGGGCTGCAGACATAGTTAATTCTCCTCCCACCTCATGATAGCTCTGGGGTACAGGGCTCTACTGTTTTGTTTGTGCCTAGGGTGGGCCTGGCACCCTGCAAAGACTTCTCCAGTGTCTTGTTTTCCAAAGTCTAGAATCTTCCTCATTGCTATATATCTGTCTGTCTGTCTGTCTGTCTATCTATCTATCTAATCTATCTATGTATACACACACACACACACACACACACACACATCCACCATTCAAGGAAGAGTTAATGACATTGGGGAGACTGATATCAACTCACAGTCCAAGTGCCATGTAAACCTCAGCTTGTTCTAGAAATAGGCAAAGTCATAAGCTTATAGATGAGGAAACAGAAGTTCTGAGGGGTTAAGTAACCTGCCTAGCTTGCACAGTGTGTGTGTGTGTGTGTGTGTGTGTGTGTGTATGTGTCTGGACTTTGTGTGTGTCTGTAGTCACCATATCCCATGGCTGGAGTTGCGGAGTTGCAGGCTGTGGGTGCAGGACTAACACCGCTCACCTAACCGTGAGCAGCTGTCCATTCATCAGAAGTCCCCACAGTTACAGTGCACATGTGATTAACAAGGAAACTTTAAAACACATGAAGCAAGACCAGGTGGTAGCAGAGAAACAGAATTCACAGTGAAGTGTTTAGTTGCTCATGACAGAAACTGCCACCCTAACGTGTGGAGGACAGCTCAGCCTTGCTGAGTCAATGCACTGTCATGGGATCAATCTCCAGAAACTTCGTTTGGACCCACTGAAGAGCATCTCTCACTTCTCATCTTGAAGCCCCTGGCAACCAGCATTTAACCTTCTGTCTCTATGAGTTTTATAGTTCCACACATCTCGCTTAAATAGTCCATTATTTGTGACATGTTTTGATTGGTATAGTGTCTTCCTGATTCCTCCATGATATGATGTGTGTCAGAATCGCCTTACTCTTCAGGACTGGATAATGGTTAGTTGCATGGATAAATATGATGAAGCATTCCCAGAGGCAGCAAGGGGCCTCTGAGGGAACCAGAAAAGCAGAGGGCACCTGCCAGCTGAGTGTTTCTAAGTATTTGGAGCCTTGAGCATCCTATTCCTAGAGTAAAATCCTTAGCAGGCCAACTGCAAAGTAAAAGGACCCACATGACGCCCCCCCCCCACAACCTGGCCTAGGCATCCGAGCTTGGCCTGGGAAGGTGAGATAAGCAGCCACCTGCCTCTGACCTCACAGAGGCCCTGCTCTTCCCAACCCCCCTACCCTGCTGGTCCCTGTGAAAGGACCAGTCCCCTGACAGGGTTCTCAGAGCAAGATCTGGCAGAACTACTAGGCGCAGCCTGGGGCCAAGGGGGGAATAGCTAGCCTTTGTCTTCACACCATCCAGTTTCTACCTTCCCAGCCCACCAGGAAGCTGGGTCCCCAGCTCTCAATGCTGTTATAATAACAATCATTCATAGCCACTGTTCCCTGCATGGTTCACAGAACCCTCACAATGGGCTACAAGGGAGAGGGGGAGAGGGCTGTGGATGGTAGTTGGTCATCTTGGAGGTGACAAGAACAGGACCCAGGGAGGATCAGTTGATGCAGCAGCTTGGTTTGTTGTGGTTGTTGTTGGAGAACCATCTGGAAGGTCCATGCAACTGGAGCAGAAGGGTGGAGAAAATAAAGAGATTAAGTTAGAGATGGGGGCAGCAGCAAAATCCTATGGGGCCTTGTAGACCATCAGTAAGAGTCTGACTTTTAAGCTGGGCATGGTGGTGTATGCCTGTAGTCCCAGCACTTGGAACGTTGAGGCAGGAACATCAGGAGTTCAAGGTCATCCTAGCTCCACCAGGAATTCAAGGCAAACCTGGGATACATGAGCCTGTGTCTCAACACAAAGCAAACAAAAGAAAGCCTGGTGTTTGTTTGCTTGTTTGTTTGGGGCACTCTATGGTAGCATTCCCACTGACCCAGGAGAGAGGTCACCTATCAGGCCAAGCCCGGTGTACAATCCTCTTGAAACTCTTCATGTCCCCTTATTTGGTCCCAGAAGTCACTGATGGGTAGACAGAGAGACCATAGTCAACAGGCCAGTGTGTCTTCACCTTCTGGTGTCAGTGGAAGCTGGCAGAGCAGTGTGGAGTGTAACAGGACAGAAGAGGGTGGTAGCCTGAGGGTGGAGAGGGTTAGCCGTGTTGGAAGGAGATAGACGGGCAGGAACAGATTCCAGGATGGGGAACAGCAGGTAAAACAGTGAGGATAGACAAGCCTGAGGCTCTTGGGGCTTAGAAGAATTGTCACACGGATGAATTGTTAGCCTGGGTGTAGGGTGGCGGTGGACAGGGGTCTGTCTGCCCTCTCCCTTCATGCACTGTGAATAGTTCCTGACAGCCTCCCCCCTTTCCCTTCTTGTCTTTCTTTCTTTGTGTGTGTGTGTGTGTGTGTGTGTGTGTGTGTGTGTGTATGGAATATGTGTGTATGTATATGGTGTGTGTGGTGCATATTTGTGTGGTGTGTGTATATGGGGTGTGGTGTATGTGGGTGTGTGGGTGTGCATGTAGTGTTTATGTGTGTGGTGTGTGTGTATATGGGGTGTGGTGTGTTTGTGGTGTGGGTGTGAGTGTGCCTGTGGGTATGTGAGTGTGCATGTAGTGTTTATGTGTGTGGTGTGTGTGTATATGGGGTGTGGTGTGTGTGGGGGTGTGTGGGTGTGCATGTGGTGTTTATGTGTGGGTGTATGTGGTGTATATGTGTGTGTATGTATATGGTGTGTATGGTGCATATTTGTGTGGTGTGTGTGTAATGGGGTGTGGTGGTGGGGGTGTGGGTGTGCATGTGGTGTTTATGTGTGTGATGTGTGTGTGTGGTGTGTGTGTGGGTGTGCATATACACATGTGGTGGTGAGATGGCAGCTTTGGGGAGTTGGCTATTGCTTCCCACTGTGGGCTCCTAAGAGAGAACCCAGGCCATCAGACATGTGCACTTTTACCTGCTGCACTTTCTGATCAGCCCCAGATTTCTTTGTTGCTTGTTTTTGTTTTTGGACTAGGATCTTGCTCTCTAGTTTAGCCTGTCCTTGAACCTACAGCCACCCTATCGCCCTAGTCTCCAAGTGGTGGAATTACAAGGACCCAGTCACTGTCCCTGGCTTCCTTGGAGACTTCTTTAGAGGCAAGCCTTCTATGCCATATGATCAGCCTCCTAGCGTTGATTTTAAGACTCTTTCAAGTTTTTCTCTGTTATGAGCAAGAGACGAACATTTTGCCCACACACCTTTATGCAAGTGTATTATTTCTGTATAATCATGAGAAGTCCTGGGGCTATGTAGTAGATAGAATTGAGCACTGCCTTGGAAGGACTGAGTTGGCTCTGTTTGCAACCAGCCTGGGAACCCACCAGGGCAGTTCTTGTTCGGGTTCCTCCTCCAGGAGCCCCGAACAGGAACATTCTGAGAGCAGGTTTCAGCAGCAGATAAAGAGCCCAGACCACATTGTCTGGTTTCCTGTGCCAGATAACGGTCATGGGAGGAAGGAGTCCCACCCAGCTCAGAGAACTCATGTTCCTCTCGGTCAGCTCACATGTTTGCCAGCTGCCAGTGTCTTCCCAGGAGACAATAACAGTACTTCAAACTGATGTGGGTTCAAATCACAGCCCTGCCACTGAAATGATCCCAGTTCCTCAGTGGCTCCTGGACTTGTGTTCTTGTTTGCACAATGAGGGGAAATAGCCTCACAGAAACAACCAGAAAGGTGAAACAGGATAAATAAGTTCCTGACTGGCTAATAGTCCATGCTCCAAAAGTCCTGCTGTATATTATCACCGTCATCTAGGATCTCCATTCTCATTCTGAAGGAATGTTCTTGGGGCTTGATGATGATTCGATGGGTCAAATGCTTTCTGTGTAAGCTTGAGAACTGGAGTGAAACAGTCAAGAGGGTGTGGTGGCCCATCTGTAATCATAGCACTCAGAGACAAGGATTACCCAGGGATAGTGGGTCACTGGAATCAGTGAGCTCTGTGTTCAGCAAGAGACCCTGCCGCAGTAAACTGGAGAGTAATTGAAGAGGAGACCAATGACAACTTCTGTCCTACCCATGTGTGGACACAGATATGAGCACTTCCACTCATATGAGCACACGCGCGCGCGCACACATACGTATATATAATCATAACACACCATATGATTCACGCACTTGAAATGTTCAGGTCAGTGCCCACTGAATTTTGTCATACTCTAAAGAAATCTTGTCCCCATCATTCTTAGCCCCCAGCAGAGCCCCTCCCATCCCAGTGACTGCTGACTTCCTTTCTGTGTCTATAGATTTGCCTATGCTGGACATTTCATAGCAGTGCAATCAAGCAATGCATGGTCTTCTGTGACAGCTCATTCCCCCTTGTGTGCTCTTTTCCAGCCCACCCACACTATACTATGAATTGTGACCCTATCCCTGTCATCGCTGAATGGTATTCTATTGTATGGACCAATCACATTTAATGTGTCCTCTTAGCTGGTAAAGTTTGGGTTCTGTTCACCTCCTGGCTCTTAATAATAATATGTTGAAGATCATTTTCATGTATACACCAGTTCTGGACAATGGGATCCCAGGGCACAGGAACAATAAAAATGAGATAGGCTACCAACAATGAAGAACATAGGCATAACATCTTTATTGAGAATTTAGTCCTAGCCAATGGGGGACAGCACTGAGCAGAGGGAACCAGGCTGTTCACTATACAGAAGCAACAGAAGAGTTGGCTAAGCATGGTCATTTTTCTAGTAGTCTTGGGCACAGTTCTGTATGTTTGTGTGTGTCCACAGGAGTGTGTGTGCATGTGTATGGGTATGAGATGTTTTCCTCTGTCACTCTTCATCTCCTTGTTGGAGAGAGAGTCTCTTACTGACTCACTGACTAGGCTAGACTGTTTGGCAAACTCCAGGGAACCTCAGTCTCAGCATTCCTAACACTGGAATGTCTGGCTTTTTTACTTGGTTCTTGGGGCTTGAACTCAGGTCTTCGTGCTTAGCAGAAGATAGTTTACTGACTGAACTATCTTCCTAGAGTGTGGGCATAGCTTTAAAAGAGATTCTTCATTTTGTAGGTAAACACCTTGGATTTGTACTTGCTAATAGCCCAGTCAAATGAGCTCAGAACAACTGCTTCTGGCATCTTTCTCTTGTGTGAATGTCCTTGAATTATGATGATAAGGCTGAAGGACTCCCCTATTTACTTTCTACAAGGGCCCTGTAAAAGACACACATCTCTGCTATAGTAGGATATGCCCGAGGTCAGTATGCAGTATAGTCTTGGAAGAAAAGCATTTCCCAGATGATCAGTATTTGTACATGTAGAGCAAAGTAGACTGGCCCAAAGGCAGCAAAGGAGACAGACATAGAATGGAGACTTTTGTCCCATGCTAGTCACCCCTCAGTACCTGTAGGCACAGGCAGAGAGTCGGTGTTTTTAGCGAAAGTGTCAGCTTTCTACAAAATAATCTAGGTGACTGTTATCATACCCTCGCACTCCAAGGTATAATCTACAAAGTGACCAGGGGATTTCCTAACTGCCTACTCAGAGATGTTATCTTCAGTGCAGGTAGAGAGAGCCTACTACTCATGCTCGGGGCCTGACCAGTGGTTTCAGAACTCACCAAGAGGATAGAGCTTATCTAGGTTTTGTTCAGTGACAATGGTCCTTTATTTCTGTTTTATCGTGTGTGACCATCTTGAACTCTACTAATTTTAAACTCAGTCCTGTCAAAAGGGCCTCCTAGCCTGTGGACATTCTGACCCTGTGGTCTAAGCAGTTGCTCTATGACAAGGCACAGGAGCACAAGAATGGAGACAGAGGAAAGCATATATCAAGTTTTGAACAGGTAACAGAGTTTATTTGCCTTTGTCTCCTTGTGGCAGTCCCAAGCTGGTTCAGACAGGTTTCATTTCTCTGCTCAGCATCAGGAACGCTGGGTCAGAACAGAACTCTGATACACTGAAGGGTTCCCAGCTGGTTTCCAAAGGAAGTGCCCCCCAACTCTAGTGCAGGACAACTCAGCCTTCCCCATACCTTCACCAACTGCTGTTGTCCATCTTGGCTATACTCGTCTCCATGGTAGGTAGCGTGTTGACATTTTCTTGATGGTAACTTCCACACGATCCATGTCCGGGAGTAAATCCTGGGATACCCTTTCCTAAATTGGAACTACTAACTTGTCCCAGTGAAAGAACATTTCTAAGGAAGGAGATGATTGAGACAGCTACAGAACACACTTTAAAGTGGTCTTCCTATGGCGACAACTAGTTACCTGCTTTGAGGTAATGAAAAGGCCCAGTCCAGTGCTCTTATTTCTAACCACTGTAACAGACTGAGCAGTTACATGGAAAATACCTATTATATGGGAAAAGGGAGGATGGAAATATATTTATTTAATATCCACTTAGTTATGGTTAAAGAAGCTTGTTAAAGGCTGAGGAGACCCTGGCTGCATGAGGACAATCTTCCCTCCCCCAGAACCCATGTAGACACTCAGGTATAGTTGGGCAGTTGTAATCCAGTGCTTGGGAGGCAGGGACAGGTGGATTCCCAGGGCTCACTGGCCAGCCATTGTAGCCAAATTGGCAAGCTCTAGGTCCCAGTGAGGAACCTCACTGTGTCTCAGAACATAAGGTGGTCAGCTTTGGAGGGGACCACTAAGCCTTGCCCAAGCACATGGCCTTGATGGACTGTAACGTCCAATACCATTAATAAAATGAATATTAGAGTTTTCGTAGTGCCTGATAAGAGAAGGGCATCTGGGATCATGGCTTCAGAGTGTTGTGTCCATTGTGGTGGGGAGGAGGGCTGAGCAGCTTGTCATAGAGCACAGGAAGGAAAAAGACTTGTGCTCTGACTGACAGGGCTCCCCGTCTGTGAGGTACTGTCACCACACTCAGGGTGTGTCTCCCCTGTGCTGCTGACCCTCTCTGGAAATGCCTTCACATCTTTGCCCTCAGCTGTGCTTTGCATTTGAATGAATGAATGGTCATGCTGAGGGTTGGCAGGAAAAGTCAGGTTCCAGTGTCACAGGTTGACCTGATGGAGTAATTATGACATTCCCCTGCCCACTGTAAGTGGGACCTTTTCTTTGCTTTCAGGGTGATTTTTTTTAAATATATATTATCAGTTTTAACAAACATTTTTTCTTTTCATCTTTTTTCTTTCTCTTTCCTTCTTTCTTTCTCTTTGTTATTGTTGAGTCAGGGTTTTGCTGTGTAACAGCCCTGGCTGCCCTGGAACTCACACTAGACCAGGCTGACCTCAAACTCACAGAGATCCACTTGCCTCTGCCTCCCAAGTGCTGGAATTAAAGGTGTGTGCCACCATGCTGGGCTAATAATTTTTATTATCAACCTACCATTGACAGGAATGAGAACTCAACAGGTTCATAATAAGCAAGTTAAAAAGCATTAATAAACAACAAAAAAACCCCAACCCTTGGACAAGGTGATGTGTGAAAATGCCTCAAAGACCAGGAAGATAAAACAAACAACCCAAACTCAATCAATACACAAAACAAAGTAAACGTTAAATGAAAAAAAAAAAATCTCACAAAGAAAAAAATTCCCATACAACCAAAAATTTCAACACTTATTTGGTTAGCCTGGCATCTGGAAGGTAGAGACTCCAAATCCCAGGCCAGAAACAAAACCAAATGAAATCCAAATGGACATGATGGAGGCAGAGGGTTAAGTCTGGGGCCATCCTAGGGTACATGAGCCCTCCCAGAAAGAGAAGGAGTCAGATGTGGCCTTGCATTGTCTGAAAAAGCCCTCTCTACAGATTCAGGATTTCGTGAAAATTGGTCCATTGTGTGACATGCCATATCCACTTATCCAGATTTCCAGGTAGTGGCTGAATGTCTTCTCTGGGCTTCCAGAACTGTTGGGATCTCAGGGATGTCAGTCAGTGTACAGGGAGGACTCCCTCCTAACCTGCTCTGTTCCTGAGTTAGCCCCAGTAAAAGCAGCTGACCAGAAAGAAGGTTTCCTCCTGACATTGTAGAGATTCTGGGTTCTCCATCCTTGCTTCAGGCAGTGGTGATGAAATAGGCCGGGAGGCTGGACTGGGTTCCTGCTTGTGCCCACATCAAAGGAACTTAGTCTCAACTTGCTTCTTCAGGGTAAGTCTGGTGGCCAGGGTCTTGCAAGCCTCCCCATCAGGGTAGGGCTGAAAAAGTTCCTGAAGTGTTTCTTCAGCTCTGGCTGCTGCTCCCAGCTGTAGGCTTAGTGCTGAAGAACTAGAACACAGGAGGTGGGCGAGTATGGTGGTTCTTCATCTTGGGCATCGTCCAATGCAGGTGTTGACATTTATGTTGCAAGGCAAAAGAAACACAGGTTCAGAGGGGTCTAGGCACCCACACAGACAAGTATGAAAAGTTAGGTTCAGGAGCCAGCTTTGTATCCGCTGTCCTGGGCTGTCCAGGAAAGGCTGCCTAAGCTTTGGATTGAATAAACCAGCTACCTTTCTGAGCACTGTAGTTTAGAGAATTTTTGTGAGCCAGTGGAACCTACCCTCATCAGTGGCAGCCAGTTCAAGGGACCTAGGAGAGTTACTGTACCCTTGACTAACCTGGAAGCCACTCTGAGCCTGGAAGGAAGCTGTGCTGATCCTGCTGCTGAGGGCATTCGAGCTAGTGCAGAGATGGGCAGGTCTGGTTAGTGATGTCTGGTGCCCTCTAGTGGGCAAAGATAGCAGAGCTCTAGCTACTTCCAAGCTGCAGAGGTCAGACTTGGATAAAAATTCTAATAATAATGGCCCCATTCAGTAAGTATTTTCACATGCAGGCACTTTGTATGAATATAATACCTATGCCAATTCACTGGTGCGTTATCACCATATGACTTAAATAATCTAGGATGGAAAATGACACCACACCTCCACTCGCACCCCTTGAAAGCAACTTCAAGGATTTTTAATTAGAAAGAGTTGAGGAAGACACCACAAGCCACAGTCTTGGGCCAGGAGAGGTTCTGGGGGCTGGACTTGGAGGTGAATAATGAGGGTTCTGGGCCCCCTAAGCCTTCCACCCCCTTACACATCTGCTTTCACAACCAATGCATTCACATGGTCGCATGGCTTATGCAGTCTGCAAAAGGAAGATATTTTGGTTGCAATTGTCTGTGGTTTGAATGTAACTGTCACTTAGGCAAGAGCTTAACGTCAAAGAGAATTGGGCCTGAAGGTGAGGATCAGAATATGTCAATATATTCCCCTCACCCAGCACCTCCAAAACCATGACAGTAGGCTTCACTGGGCATCCTTAACACAAAGTGTTTGTGGAAGGCACTGCCAGGTGCCCACTGCTCCTAGAAAGGAGTCCAGTGACTTCAGTGGCCAGTGAATAGATGTGGTGTTGAAGAGAGGCCAGACCCCTGCTGGCTTGGGCACAGGGAAGGTATAAGGGCTTCTGCATCCAGCTTGTCTGAGTTCTTTGCTGAGCAGTGAGGAGGCCATTCCACAGAAGAGAAAACTGGGTTCTCGACACTGGCTGGATAGTGCTGGGCCACAGAAGTGAAGCCATGGGTTGTCTCCTTTGCCAGCTCTGGACTTTCCCCTTTAGAATGTCAGCAATTCCAGACATCCGGTGCCTAGCACTGGTTGTCCATCACATCCTCTGACTGTGTTCAGGACCCACTCTTGTCCCACAAACCTGTGAGGGACATCATGGTTATTTCCACTTGACAGATGGGGAGGTGGTGATCCCAGATAGACAGAACTACTTATCTGGACATCCAGAGGCCATCCCTAGGTGCCTGGCTGCTCAGATGTCCTTGCTTCCTGGTCAGGAACATGAAACTCATTTTGACCAGCAGGGGGTGGCATGTCCTCAGAGATAATACCCAGCAAGGCATCCAGCACTCTGGCCAGAAGAATTCACAGATTTGTGAAGTCTTTAGCCCCAGCTCCATCCCTAGGCTAGAAGAGGACCTGAAGACCAAGGAGAGGGAGGCAGAGAAGTGAAAAGCATCTGTCTGCCTGGCAAGCTGACAGTCCACAGTCAGAGACCAATGTCATGCCTTCTAACACCAAAATGCCTCTCATACCTAGCAAGAGAACTGTGTGTCAGTAGGCTCTGCCCCAACTGATACTGTTTAACCAGCAGGCAAAGCTACCCAGGGTGGGACAGGCCCAGGGAGATAAGCTTGAGCTCTGTCTGTGGGATTTCGACTGGATTTACTGCCTACAAATAACAGGCTGACAATATCTATCAGAATCAAGAATGTGCGTGCAGTAAACAGACAGACACAGAAGAAGAAACCTCCATAGCTTCTTTGTTGGTGATCACGCACATAACAGCTGCTGGCCACAAGCCCTGGAATTGTGGCTGGTCCTAATTTAGATGTGCTATTACTGTGAAATGTGTATGCATCATCACAAAATCTAAGATGTGTATATATAACACACACACACACAGTGCACACTGGGTGATGGTGCAGTACTTTTTTTTTTGAAGAGCTGGGAATTGAACCCTTTACCTTGTGAATGCCAGGCAAGTATTCTACCACAGAGCTACACTCCAAGCCCTGTTCTGCTTTCAATGTGAAAGAGTTCTGTGAGTGAATGATATCACTGGCTGTATAATGGCCACTCAGCATATACTTAAAAGTGAAGAAAGTGAGTTTAATGCTGGGTATTTTAGCATATAATAAACCAAAGGGCATAAAGGGTCTGTAAGGTGAGGGCATTTCCAGGAAATGATGGGTAATAAAATCCAAGGAGGGATTGGGCTGATGTGCAGTGCTCCCTGAGAGTGCGATGCTCCCTGAGAGTGCACTTGGCACTCACCTGAGCCTTGCAACACTCTGGGATTGATTTCCAGCACCTCAAAAATTAGTAAGAAACAATGAAGCAAAGGGGGAAGGGAAGGCAAGATACTGAGTGGGAGAGACACTCTGTGATTTAAATATATCGATGTGAAACCAGAGACATGGGCCCGAAGGCTGGACTTTCCCTAGCAGGTCACAAGCACGAGAGCTAATGAGGAAGGCCAGCAGCCTGCCTTTAATTTATCACTCCCCATCGGTGACTATGAGATGCAGAAAAAGATCCGATGCTGTGTGGAGGAGCCAGGACAGGTACTCATAGCTCCAGGTGTCAGGCCGGGACCTGGGGCGGGTGGGGGGGTTCAAGATCAAATCTGGGTTGTGTTTGCATATATGGGGAGGAGGACTGTGCTGCCCACCAGGGCCTGCTGGAGGGAGGAGGAAAATAAACAGTTGGCAGAGGCTTTGGACACCCAGGGGCTGAGGAGGTTTGCAGGGGAACCCCAGAAAGAGAGGTGTGCATCTCCTAAGGCCTGTGAGTGTCTGTGAGACCCACTCCAATGGGTGATGGGTCCAGAGACCTGGCTAGCAGCAAGGCGGGGGGGGGGGGGAGCACCTGGAAGGATCATCCTTCTTCACCGCCTCTACCAGGGCCTCAGGCCCCACTTGAGGCCTGAGGAGGGAGGGGCCTAGAGAAGAAGACTAGCTGGGGTGTAAATCCAGTCACTAGACATTCTCATTTCTCCCCTCCCTTCCCCCCCCCACCTTCCTCTTATACAGGGTCTCATGTAGCCAGGCTGGCACTGACTTTGCTAAGTAGGCAAGAGTGACCTTAATTTCAAAGGTTGCTGCCACCTCCCTGAGTGCTGGGATTACACATGTAGGCCACCACACCTCCATTCGTGCAGTGCTGGGACTGAATCTAGGCCTCAAGCATGCTAGACCAGCACCTATACCAACAGTGTCACATCCCTAGCCCTGGACATTCTTATTTTTAGATGTGTTTGCAAGCTAAGTTGACCTTATATAGGTTCTGTGTTTCCATTCTACATAGTCCCCTCAGGGAGAAGAGGTGACAGAAATGTGAGTGTGTGTGGGTCGGGGGGAGCGGATAGGGAGAGAGACAAAGAGACTTGGAGAAGACCCCAAAGGTTAAGGCCTGGGCTCACTCAGAATTATCACAAGGTCCCTTCTACCACACTGTGTTGACGAAGGAGACCCCCAAATAAGGTCAAGACATACTTGGGGGACCAAAGAGGCATTGCTCTAGCAACAGGGAGATTGGACTCACTTTGATATGTCTGCCACAAAGGCTTTCCCAGCACAGGGTGGAGGCCAAGATGTAGACTCACTGTGTGTCCAGACTCACTGTGTGTCTAGAAGAAAAAACAAGGTCATAGAGTTGCCGATCTCCACCCCTCTGTTCTTCTTCTCCTGAAGGAACAGCCCCTGTGTGATCAGCTCAGCAGGGTGGCCAGACAGAGTGGGAGATGCACCGGGGAGAGAGATAAGTTGTACCCCCACCCACCCCATCTCCACACCTGCCACTCATTGCCTTTGCTTCCTCATCTGCCGAATGGGGACAATCTACTAATACAGCGGCCATGGAAGTGTTTTATCAGTGCACAATCATCTGAGATCTTGCGAAGAGGTAGGTGGCACTGGCTCTGTCATCAAAAGACAACCCGAGAAGGTAAGAGTGGAGCCCACAAGATGACACTGAAGGGTTGTGTTAGCAGAGGAGATGGTAGAGGCTGTAGCAGGCTTGGTCTTGAGCATGGGCTGCATGGTCCAGGAGAATATGAGCACCTGTGGTGGGTGGCAGATTCTGCATCCCATGACACAGAGCAGAAATTCCAAGGGATTCATGTTAGCCAGGCAGGAGGTAACACTGTTTTGCATGCTTGTTTCTTGGCAGGGTAGGATTGAAAGAGGAGAAAAAAGACCAGCTGATTGAAAACAGATTCCTGGGGGGAAAGTATTCCAGGCTGGCGTGAGACCACTGCCTGAAGCCTCTGGCCTCATTTCACCCATTCTCCAGCCCTGACGCAAGGCTGGCTAGAGCAAGGCTTTCTTCCTGGCTTCATCAAGCCCAGGGCCCAGCTGGCAGGAGATGAAGCTTCTGCCATTCCTGTCTGGGTGCCGAGTCTGCACTGAACTTCAAACATGGACAGGCAGACTACAGGCCGTTGGCCATACTAACTGCTTCCATCAACCCTGACTTCTCACCTCAGAGGAATTGCTCCTGTTTCCCAGGTGAGCCACTGTATTGAGAAAAGTTAACAGGGGACCCTGGGAGCTTGCTGGCCATCCAGTCTAGCTGAATGAGTGAGCTTTGGAGCCAGTGGATTTATCCTGGGCTTGTGGTGCAGACAGATGAGAGGCTTAATAGAAGGGAAGAAATGGGCACACTGTGATGTGAGGGCAGTATGTCTGACGCTAAACTCAGATTTCTTTTGGGGGGGGGTAATGTTTGTTACAGCAGCATGACCTAGCTTATCCTAACACATGCAAATCATGATTAACTAAGGTATTCTCTGTGTGTGTGTGTCTGTCTCTCTCCTGTCTCTCTTCTGTCTCCATCTCTCTCTGTGTGTGTCTCTCTGTTTTTTTTTCTCTCTCTCTTTTATATTGTGTTGTGTTGTAGAGTATGTAGGGATAGGGGTCAACATTAGGTGTCTTTCTCATCACGTTCCATCTTAATTTATGAGTCAGGGTTCCTCACTGAACCACTCAACATTTTGGGTAGGCTGGTTAGGGTTAGGGTTAGTGAGCCCTTGGGATCCTGCCATCATATTCTTGAGGGAATTCAGGTCCCTGTACCTGCACAGTAAGAAGGAGTCCTTTTCCGTTGAGCCTTCTCCCCAGCCCGATGGATGGTGCTTGGTCTTTGGAATGCTAAGCCTTACACTTTAAAGGGTTTAGTCTTGGAGCTGGGGAGATGGCTTTGAGGGTAAAGCCACTGCTATTCAGGCATGAGGATCCGAGTTCAGATCCCCAGCACCCCTGAAAAGGCCAGGCATGGTGGCAGCGATCTGAGACACTAGCATTTGGTAGCAGAGACAGGCAGCCCCAGATTCAGTGAGAATCCTTATATTAAAAATAATAAGTGGAAAGAGAGAGATGCCTGATGACTTGTTTTGGTTTTTTTGAGACAGGGTTTCTTTGTGTAGCCTTGGCTGTCCTGGAACTTGCTTAGTAGACCAGGCTGGCCTTGAACTCACAGAGATCCACCGCCTCTGCCTCTCGAGTGCAGCAACTAAGCGCATGTGCCACCACTGGATGCCTGATGTCAACGTAAGGTCTGGTTTCCACACACGCTCCTGTGTGTGTAAATATACACAGAGCACAACGTTTACTGCCTTAACTTTTTGGGTTTTTCTGTGTGTTAGGAATTGAACCCAGGGCCTCACCCACAGTGAAAATGTGCTGCACCCTGAACTGTCCCCAGCCCACCTTAACTTCCGAAATCACAGTTCAGTGGTATTAAGTACATTGTGTACAGCTCTCACCATCATCTTCTGCCTACCAAACTGAAACTTTGTATCCATCAGATATCAACTGAGCCCGTTCTCTCCTAGGGTCTGGCACTTTCACTTTCAATCTTTGTGAATTAAACTATTTTAAATACTTCATTCAACTGGAATCATCCTGTGTTTGTTTTTTTGCTTTGTGTATTTGTGTGTGACTGATTTATTTCACTTAGCATAATGTTGTGGCATTAGTTAGAATTTCTTTACTTTTTAAGACAGAATAATATTCCGTTGTATGGACATACCACATTTTGGTTGTCTATTCATTGACCATTGGACAATTGGGTAGCTTGCATGGTTTAGCTATGGTATATAGCTTTTTAAATCTTTTTAAGCATTGTGTATGTGGAAGGGAGACACTGGCCAAGAAGCGGGTAAGGTCCAGGCCTCTAGGTTTGGGCTCTAGCTTGCCATGCCGCTTTGAGTAAGTGGCTTCCTGATGTGATGCCGGCTCTTCTCACCTGCCTGCCCCCAGCAGTGTGCCAAGGGCCGTCTGGGACCCGATGTGAAAGCTCTGGCCAAAGAAGTCATCACAGGAGACTATTATTGTTATTGCTCAGTGGAGACAGGCCAGTGGCTTCCCAGAGGCATGAGTCATTCCTGGTGGGATTCCAGGCACCAGGAGAGGCTGTTCTGGGCAAGAGAATTCAGATTCCACACAGAGCAAGGGTCCTGACCCTGCACCCTTGGAGAAGCCACACCCTCTCTCCAGGGCCACTGCTTCTGTGAGGAGCCTGTGAATGTCAGAGCATCCAGTTCTTAGGAATAGAGCCTCTGGCCCCACTACCACACATAACTGTTAAGGAGGTTCAGAGAGGGTGATATACTTGTGCAGAGTTGCACAGCCTAAAGGATTGGACTGGATGAGGAACTTCAAGCACACCAGTGCCTCTCTGCCTCCCACTTGCTACTAGTCACGATTGAGCAAGAAGAATGAACGACCAATGGCCCCAGAAGCAGGGCGGGCTTCTCTTTTTGTTTCAGTGATATTGGTCAACTCACTACCATCTGCTTATCTTCCCACTTCCTGGTTAACATGGAGATTGCTCAAAACCTTAGTGAAGTGATTCAGCCTTCCCACACAGAGCTGAGCTGTCACACATGGGCTCACACATCGGCTCTTCTGTGAGTCAGGAGCCAGTGCTCACCATTCAAAAACCCTGAAGTCTCACTTCAAACACATTTTCAAAGTCATAAAAAGAGCTTTAATGAGAATCTGGACAGCGGGCCTATGAAATGCGTCCTGTACCTCCTTAGAGCTGTGGCACCTCTGAAGAGCACAGCATTGCTCTTTATGCCCATTGTCCAGGTGGGACAACTGAGTCTTAGAACAGCTTCATGACATGCTGGCCAGAGTGAGCAGTGATACGGGGACTCACCAAGTCAGGACTGGCTTTTGCCCAATGCACATGATACAAGGAATAGAACTCTGTGCCTAGAATGTACAGACCAGGATTGGCATATCTTGGAGATGTAGACCAAGAGGGTAAGATGATGAGATCTGAGTGCCACCCATTGCTCAGTGACAACCAACAGGCTCAATGCTTAGAGCACATTGAGGTATTCAACATGAAAGACAAAATGCTAAAACTACACTCAGAACTCCTATCCTTATAATTAGGCCACAACCATTTGGAGCCTGGCCTGTGATGTCTTCCATAAAACCCAGAGTCCAAATTCTTTTTTTAATTTTTTAATCACATTTAAATTTATTTATTTTGTGTAGTGATGGAGGCTCACACCATGGCACATGTGTGGACGTTAGAAGTTGACTTCCTTTTTCAACCGTGTGGGTTTCAGGATTGAAGATAGTTCATTAAGTTTGGTGATGGGCACCTATGGTCACCTCCAATTGCTTTGAAAGTAAATTAATTTGGGGCTGGAGAGATGGCTCAGCAGCTAGGAACATTTGCTGTTCTTGCTGAAATCCTGAGTTCAGTTTTAAGGACTCAGGTAGCTACAACCACATGTAACTCTAGCTCCAGGGAACCCAAGGTCCACTTCTGAGCTCTGTGGGCACCTATGTACATGTGTGTATACTCATACAGTCACACACAAATAAACCTTAAAAATTTGTATTTTTAATATATGTGTGTGTATGTTCCTATGTGAGCAGATGCACACAGAGTTGGTTGTGTGTGTATGTAGTGTGTATGTGTCTGCCAGAGGCCAACCCCAAGTGTCATTGCTCAGGAGCCATTCACTTTGGTTTTTAAGACAGCTTTCATTGAGACCTGGGGCTTGCTGATTGGTTATACACTGGCCATGGGTCACAGGGGTCCTCCAGCCTCCATCCCTGGCACTGAGACTATGGGGCTACATGTACCATCTGCCTTTAAAACCCAGATGCAGGGGGTAGACTAACATCCATGTGCACAAGCAAGTATTTCACGACTGAGCTATGTACCCAGTTCCTGGGCCTGATTTCTAATGACCCATGGCTCCTTACTCAAAGGGACAGTCTCAAGAAAGCAACTCCCACTATTCAACAAGGGAACGAGATACTCACCTGGACCCTCAGAGCTGGGCTTCTCACAATAAGGCCAAGTCACTTCTGTCTCTAGTTCCACCCCATGTCGGCCATATGATGCTCTCACTGGGACATGGTCTACCCTCTTCTGCAGTATATGTCAATAAATCCTCTCTTGTCTTCCGTGTCCTGGTGAAGTCTTTTACTTTCTACATCACTGGCTTTCCCTGTGCCATTTTCCACAGCATGTTGGTGACCTGTAGTGCCTCCCTCGGCCACTTATTGTGGTGCTTACATGACAAGGCGAGTGGTTCAAAGGCCCCTGAGGAACTCTGGCTAGGGTAGAGGAACTCTGGCTAGGGTAGCACCCTGCCATGGCTTTAAGGCTGTTGCCAATTGTCAGGCCACAAGCCAGAGGGTTCCTTTAGGCCCCTTCAGATCAGTCTGTGAAGGTAAGAGCTACTTTGCTTCCTTCTGGGAATCCCCTCATACTCTGTGGCAGCTGCTGCAGGGCAGGTCCATACACTGCTGTGAGGGCTTTCTCCTTCCTGCCTCTCCTCAGTCTTCTCTGGCACTTCACTTGCTGTCATTGCTCCCCTGAGCAGAAGGAGCAGTGTCTACATGGTCACCACTTACAAGCCTGACACTTCTGTCTTGGTCAGATTTCCTGATCTAAGGAACATGCTTTTTTTTTTTTTTTTTTTTGTGCTAAATCTGTCCAACTTAGAAACTGAAGTCTTTAACCAAATTGGTCATTTCAAAACATGTTTTCCCACAAGCTTTGTCTAAATGTCACACACACACACAAATTTAAGCTAAAATCTGTTATTTCATCTTCAAGATGAGTGAAACTGTCCTTTTGGGTATTTGGCCTCCTAAGCTTGAAGGCCTAAACCAATGAAAAGAGATACCTAATATTGTATTTTTTATCCTCTGTGGTTAACCAGGATGAAGGGGACAATGAAACCCTCTCAAAGAATCCCACAACTCTGAAAAAAAAAAAGGTTTGATATCATAAAATCTGTTGGCTTGGTCAGAAAGACCACTGAGCCCCCTGAGGTGAAACTAACAAGGGCCACATCCTGCAAGGTGGAGAGTAAGTCAGAGGACCAATGACATGGTCCTCGAGATCTTGATCCACCATAGCGCACGGGCAGAAGGAAAATGAAGCCCCTCAAGATTAACCTTTGAGCTGGACGGTGGTGTCGAACATCTTTAAGGCAGCTCTCTGAGTTCTAGGCTAGCCTGTTCTACAGAACGAGTTCCAGTCTTGAAGAAAACGAAAGTCAAAACAAGAGCAACAACAACAAAATAAACAGAATCAAACGACAGCAAAAGTGGAACCCTTAAGGTATTTCTACTGATCTTAACAGTTTAATGAGAAAAAGATTAACTCTTGACCACCCATCTGGCCCAAGACATTCTGCAGAAAATCAGCTCTAAACAAAATAGTATTAGGAAACAAAATTTCCCCAGCTCCTCACCACAGGTCTCATTCTGACCTGATTCAGCTGGAGATTTGAGGTCTTTTAGACCTCTGGTCATTCAGGTGACTAAATTCAGCTCCTTTTAGCCAATCCTCAGGCTGTACATTGCCTCAGTCTTCCAAACATACCCCTTAACTCAGCTTAAGAGTCTCAAACTCCAGAGGACCCCCCAAGGTATCCATCAGTACACTCCAACCGAGTACATCTAACTGACCGGATCTAAGCCTGTCACCTATCTTGACTCTCTCTAGCTTCATGGGGGGCACCCCAACACCCATCATAGCACCCCAGGCTGCTGTCTTCCTGTTCTCTCTCCTGAGAGGTACTATTTCCTCTTCAAGACTGGTCCACTGTGCTTCTTCCCACCACTTGTATTTCTGGAAAACATCTGACGTGGCCATTGTTGGCCTCCATTGTCTCCATAGCAGGATTTCTTATTCTGCTCTGTATTTTTAGACCCTGCCTTCTCCAAGGCTAGTCAAGTTGTTTCTTCCAGAATTCCTGGCTGGGATAATTCCTGGGCAACTTCTCCAGAAGAACTTGGACTCTCTTGGTTCCCATGGCCCCTTTCTTTCTGTTTTTCATCCTGCTTTATATTTCCAGTTCCTGATTAATTAACATTCTTTCTGGTGTCATAGGCTTCTATTACCATGATAAAACACCATGGCCTAAAGCATGGGAGGAAAGGGTTTATTTCATCTTATATCTTATAAGTCCATCACCAAGGGAAGCCATGGCAGGAAGTCAGGGTGGGACCCTGGAGACAGGAGCTGAAGTAGAAACCCTGAAAGGTGCTGCTTACTGGTTTGCTCAGCATGCTTTCTTATACACCCAGGACCGACAGCTCAGAGGTGGCAACACTCACAATGACCTGGGCCTTCCCATATCAGTCACCATCAAGAAATACCCTACAGACTTTCCTAGAGGCCGGTCCTATGGAGGGATTTTCTTGACTAAGATGTCTTCTTCCTAGATGACCCTAGCTTATGTCAGGTTGACATGAAAACTGGCCTGTTTGGCTAAAGATAACAATTGTTATCTTTCAGACAACATGGTATTAAGGTCCAGATTATACTGTCTCAGGTCACTGCCAATTAGAGATATCAAACATTACCATCCATTGTGGCTATTCTTGGCTGTCTACTTGGCTATTTCTGAAATTAACTGAAACCCAAGTATTTGGGTATGCCTGTGAAAGATTTTTTTCTTAATTAAATCATTTGAGGTTGGAAAATCCATCTTAAATCTAGATCTTTAGGGGTAGGAATATCCATCTCTTTTGTTTGTTTTTTTGTTTTTTGAGACAAGGCTTCTCTGTGTAACTCTAGATGTTCTGGAGCTTGCTCTGTAGACTAGGCTGACCTCAAACTCATCACTCACCACCTAGTGGAATATCCATCTTTACTCTGGACCACACCCTTCTGCTGACAGCCTACATAAAGAACATGGAAGAAGGAAGCCCTTGCTCTTTGCCTGCTTTTCATAGTTCTTGCTTCCCTGGCTTTAGAGCTGACTTCTTTAGGGCTCCAGCCTATACTAATGGCCCACTGAGACATCCATCCTGTGGACTGAACAACTACTGGATTCTTAGACCTTCCACTGGGAGACAGCCATGCTTGGGCTAACTGGACCACACCCTGTAAGCAACTCTAATATCCCCACCCTTTTTATTTTGATAGATTTATTTTATCAGTCATGTTCCTGTAGAGACTCCTGACTAATGCATCACCTCTGAGATATCAGCCATTGCCACCACTGAAGACTTCCTCATCTCCAGATGATGGTCCCACAACCTGGTGTTCCATTCATGCTCCTCTTTGGTATACTTCTGGAGGATTCTATACATTGCTGTCTATATTAGTTAATTTTCTAGTTATTGTGTCAAAATACCTAGAAAAAAAACACCTTAAGGAAGGAACCATTTATTTTGGCACACAGTTTGGAAGTACAGTCTGTCATGGCGGGGAATTCACAAGGGGCAGGGGCTTGAGCTGGCCAGTCAGCTTACAGTCATAGCCAGGAAGCAGGGACAGATGGATTCTAGTGTTTGGCTGCTTCTGCTTCTGTTTTTCTAATGCAGTCCAGGACCTCAGCCCATGAAATGGAGCCACCCACGTTTAGGGTGCGTCTTTTCACTTTAATTAGTTAATCCAGATGATCCCTCACAGATAAGCCCGGAAGCATCTCTTTTTAGTGATTCTGGGTTCTGTGAAGTTGAAAATCAACATTATACCACAATGCCACCCTGACATATTATTCTTAAAGCTGTAACCATCCATCCCTCAGGGCGCCTTTCCCATAGGCTCATGAATGTTGATGCAAAATCCATACTGTCCAATGTCAGAGCTCCCTAAAGTCTTTCCAAGTTCCAGCACTGACTGGAAAAGTGTAAGTTCAGAGTCTTTGAGACCGTGTACAGTTAAAACAAAACCAAAACCAAAACCATGCACTTTAAACACACAGTGCAGAGTACACGGTTTCTCTTTTGTGACTCTTCCTCTTTAATAATGAGGGTGGTTTTCAAACCTGCCTGACTCTAACATTAAGCTTGCTCCTACCCTTTCTTGTCAAAGGGTTTTTTTTTTTTCATGTTTTTTGGCTCCATTAGATTTCTTAAAATTTAGTATTTATTCATGTGTGTCCGTAAGTACCTGCAGGAGCCAGAAGAGACATTAATCAGATCTCCAGGAGTTACAGGTGGTGAGTTGCCTGATGTGGGTACTGAACATTGAACTTGGGTCCTCTGGAGGATCAAGAAGGGCTCTAAACCACTGAAACATCACTCCGTCCCCCAGTTACATTGATTTAGGAGGGCAGGGAACAGTGTGTAAGTCAGGTCTGTCCTTCCACCACCAGGGTCCTGGGGATTGAATTCTGGTTGTCACCTTAGAGACCTTCCTCTCCCTGAACCATGTCACCCACCCTTTGTCCCCCATCTTTTTCTTCCTCTGACTCTGGCCTGGCTGAGGGCATTAATCAGCATTTGTGCACAGCCTGAGTGCTGTCCTGTTTGAAAATTTCCTCCACCAAACAAATAAGCCCACAACTCCTGTATCAGCCACACTCAAGTTTGTTCAGGACAGGGCAGAATCCAGCCAGATTCTCTGCTAGAATGTAACAAGAATGTCCCAGTTCCTTGTAGACTCCAAGTTAGTATCTCTCTGTCCAGTTAGCAGTAACTGTCAGGTTGATTCTGATGGTTTGAACATGGGTTCATGTGTTTGAATGCTTGGCCCATAGCGAGTGGCACTATTAGGAGGTGTGGCCTTGTTGGAGGAAGTGTGTCACTGTGGGGGTGGGCTTGAGGTCTCATACATGCACAAGCTGCACCCAGTGTCTCAGACCATTTCCTGTTGCATGGGGATCAAGATGTACATCTTAGTTCCTTCTCCAGCACCATGTCTGCCTGCATGCCACCATGTCCCATCATGGTGATGATGATGGACTAAACCTCTGAAACTGTAAGCCAGCCCCAATGAAATGTTTTTAGTTGTTGTGGTCATGGTGTCTCTTTGCTGCAACAGAAACCCTAACTAGAACTTTGACAAACCTAAATTACTTGAGAAAGGGGGTCTCAACTGAGTCCTTATCAGATTTGTCTAAGGATTGCCTTAATTGAAGTAGGAGAACCCAGACCACAGCAAGCAGCACAGTTTCCTGGGTGGGTGGTCCTGGGTTGCGTACGGACTAGCTAAGCATGAATCTGTGTATGAGCCAGAGAGCTAGCTAGAAAAATAGCAGTCCTTCATGGATTCTGCTTCAAGTTCCTACCTTGACTTTCCTCAATGATGGATTGTGACCTGGAAATATAAGCTAAAATGAACCCTTTTCTTCCTCAAGTTGATTTTGCTCAGAGGGTTTTTATCACTTCAATAAAAAGAAATCTGCAACACCCTGGAAACCTTTTTGAGTCAGGTCTCTCTCTACTGCTTATGTTTTCCTATAGTGGGATTATGCTGGCAATGTAAATATTTGTTCCGCCTATGGGTTTAATAAAAGCTGATTGGCCAAAGGCAAACAGGAAGTGTGAGTGGGGCTACCAGGCTAAGAAAACTCGGGAACATCCCAGAGCAGAGACATACGCCAGACATAGATGCCAGAGAGTCACCAGAGAGAGCTGCCACAGACACAATGGCAAAAGACAGCAACAGACACAAAAGAGAAAAGCTAAAATGTTGCTGTAAGAAAAGGTACCAAGCCCCACGGCTGAACAAGATGGGTTGAGTTCAGATGAAGGAGCTAGCAAGTTATATGCCTGGGCCCTCGGTCAATCAGCATAAAAATAATATAGTCTGTGTGATTCTGTGGGACTGCATGTGTATCTGGGGGGACTGTGGGTCCGAACCTTAAGGCTAGACCAAAAAGGCCAGCCAGAATCATACAGCATTTTCCCAGTATTCTGCCTTTCCAAACTCCCACCAGAATGTCCCATTAAGCTCTGCTGTGGCATCCAAGAGCTTTTTCTAACCCAAAGCTACAAATTCTTCTACATTTCCCCTGAAAACTTGTTCCACAGTTCTGCGAGCCCCGGGACTTCATTGCATCAAGTACCTCACTCCTGGTACTAACTTCCTCTTTGTTACTTTTTTAGTTACAGTGACCAAAATACCTAACAAAAGTAACCCAAGTGGGGAAGGTTGATTTGGCTTAGTGTGAGGATGTTGTCCATTAGGGTGTACCAGGATGTCATAGCTGAGAAGGCTGTGGTGTCTGGACACATTGCATGCCTTGTCAGGAAGCTGAGACAGATGAGTGCTGGTGTTTGCTTAGCTTTGTGCTTTTTATGTAGTCCAGCACCCCACCTCATAAGACAGTGCTGCCCACTATTAGGCATCATTCCCATTTCAGTTAACCTAATTAATCTAGACAATTCTTTACATAATGTCCAGATGCAGCTCTCTTTTTGTGATGCTAAATCCTGCCAAATTTGTATTCAGTATTAACCTTCACACTGTGCTACGATCCTGTGGTAAATTAGCAATGCTAATTAGGGTCTCATCACCCCTACTCAGTTCTGAGGCAGTTCCAGAAGAAAGATGATCTTTGCCACTTGTCAATGATTTGATCTTGCTGATCTGTGAAGAAAGAAATATAGAGACAAAGGGTCAAAATAAAATAAACATTCCCACGCTTCAACAATCAGCCTGCAACCATTTGGAGTTGGGTCCAGGGTGTCTTACACAGATACCTGGAGCCTAACCCCAGTGACCCATAGTGCCTTTCCCCAATGGCCAGACTCAAGAAAACAACTCATAAAGTTTACTATTTAACAACTTAACTACCCACCATCTTCCTGTGACTCCAATATCGGTGGACCCAGGAGTTCCACAATGATAATTAAGTTACTCCTCCCTTTGCGGCTGTAAAAGAACACAATGCCCTCCCCACCTTCCACCCTCCACCTCCCACTCCCCACCTCTGCAGCAGTGTGGGCCCCTCTCTGAGAATACACTTGCCATTCTCTTGCAGTGAGTTTCAACACATCTCTTTTATCTTTCTGTAGTGTGGTGAGTTCCTCATATCTCTGGCCTTCTCTACATCAGACACAGTGCACCACATCTTATTTCCATCATCTCATTTTCTTTTCACTCGTCTCTCCATCATGAACATAGGGAGATGATCTATTTCCTGCCTGATGGTGTCTATTGAAGTAAAGTGATTATCACATTGTCAGTCAGTGTGGATCCCATTAGTCTCACCTCAGTGATGGGTGGTCTGAGGTTCAAGGAAAGGTAGCCCAAGCTCAGGTAAAATAGGAAAGGCAGAGCCAGGCTTTGGATCCAGTTCCAGTTGAGCCCTCCATGCCAGCCTCATGTCAGGTATTTATACAGAATCTTGTTGGAGGCAGCAGCTCTGCCTGGGGAGGTTATAACTGTGAATACTACCATCCTATTTTTCTGTTCTTTCCCCTTTTTCTCTCTCCCTGTCTCTTTTCTTTTTATTTCTAGAAACAACTCAAACATATAGAAATCATTTGCTGTTTACCCATCATCTCAGCCCCACAGCTGTTGACAGTCTCCTCATTTTGTTCTGTTTTAGCACCAACACTTATAAAGTAAATCACAATCACCCCAAGATTTCCTTTTAGAAAGCCTGAAGATGCAGAGTCTGTTTCACTCCTTGGCATCTGGTGGGCTTTTGGTAACTGCTCACTGAAGGGCAAGTGCTCAAGGCAGTAGGTGTGGTCAGGAGAGGAAACGGAAGCCTGGGAAAGGAACCCAGCTAGGAGGTGATGCCGCTGAGTGCCCTGGGGCTCTCTCTGGGGACAATTCGTGCATTCTCTTGGGCCACTTGTCTTGTCTAGACACCAGCTGCTGGGGGCACCTGAGGGAAGATGCGAACTCTGGGCTGTGAGGAGCATGTCACACCTCTGGGAACTTCATGAAGCCTGCATTCTTCTTCCTTGTCCTGGGGTAGGGGAAGAATGCTCCTTCCCAGACGGGTGACCTTTGGGGTTTGTTATGAATAGAGATTCTTTCTGGGGAATGTGATGGCTGATGGCAGGAGCCTGCGTCCTCAGACTTAACACCCAGGAATGTGGACAGGCATTTCCAGCCTCTACCCTAGAGACCAGAAACTGGCTCCCTCAACAGTTCTTGTTCTGAGCAGCTCTCATAGACATTCAGCTACTAGGGAGGAGGCCGGGCACCATCCCTCCTCATCCGGAAGGCAGAAGGTTGAGGATAAAGTGGGCTTTCACACCAAAGAGAGCTAAGATCCTTCTCTGCCTCCGCAGCTATGTGACTGGACAAGCACCAGCCTGGACAAGCCACTGTTTTCACATCATCCAAAGACATAATTACCAACATGGTTTTGTACCAGGTTTGTCAGGGGAAGGCTACCAGGCACCTAGGATAAGCTTCATTTTTGTGGTTCTGCAGATGGGGCTCATTACAGGTGATTGTGAGCCATCATGTGGCTGGGAATTAAACTCAGGATCTCTGGAAGAGCAGCCAGTGCTCTCAACCTCTGAGCCATCTCTCCAGCCCCCAACTCCTCCATTTTCTATTTGCTGCTTTTTTGCAGTAGGCAAGACCCTTTTCCTAGCCACAGTCCCTCTTGGATCCCCCCTATAGCATCTCTCCACCTCTTCTTCCACCCATGCAGCCACACCCCTTTGTTCCCTGTTAATGTATATAATTACTTCTGCACCTCCTAAGGTCTGTATCTTTGCCTCTGTCCTCATGGGAACAGTGAATAGCTGTCTGGGTAAAGTACTTGCATGAGAGTGGGCACATCTCAATTGGTCCCCCACCAAAAACTGGGTGTGGTGTTGCGTAATTGTAATCCAAGTACTGGGAAGTCAGAGACAAGTAGATCTCTGGGGCTTGCTGGCCATCCAGCCTAGTGCACTTGGCCAGTTCCAGGCCAGTGAGAGAACCTGTCTGAGAAAATAAAGGAGATGGAGGCTGAAGAACAATGCCAGAATTTGACCTCTGACTTGCTATATATGCTCACTACACCCCCAAACCCACATACAGACATCTTTATGATGGTCCTGTGATGTCTAAACAGTAAGCATACACATTTTGAAGAATCTGATACATATAACTGTTAAGTAACTCATCCAAAGATGCACTTTGAAGAAAGACTGATATTAAGAGTATATTCAAGACAGTATCAACCTCAATCAATCTGGGTGGGGAGCCCAGAACACCCTTCTTCCATCTCTAACAGGTTCTGTCATCAGAGAACACACAGGTGGCTCCAGGCAGGGGCCCAGCACCCAGTCCAAGGAAACTGACCTTCCTTGGTTTAGTCAGGTCCCAGGAATCTGAGGACTCACAGGAAGGGAAGATGCTATCTAAGCGTCTCCGGGCAGAACCAGCTACTTCCAGGTAAAGGTTTTGGTAGCAACATTAGTGAGGATGATCCTGACTCCAGTTTACAGAACAATCTCTCTGTACAAGATCCTAGAGCATTGTGCTGTGTCAACAGCCTGTTGAGGGTCTGCATGGATCTTCACAATAGTCCCTCATCAACCTATATGAACCCAAAGGATGTAGCACTGGGGTAGGGGGCTGACCAGACTTCTGAGTGCCAGGTCAGGGTTTCATTTCACCACTGGTCAATCAAAGATGTAGACCCTGATTCATGGTCAGCTTCCCAGGAGATTGGGGGTGAAGGAGGCTGCTGAGGGCCTGTGGGTCCAACCCTGGTCCCTGCCTCCTTCTGTGTCTCCTTTCACTGATGGCACCCAATCCTTGTAGGTAGGAGCTAGGACTCAGTGGGAGGGAGGTTCACTTCTGGCTCCAGCGGGCTCCAACATGGTTGGATACACGTTGGTTTTGATGAAGTGAATAATGTGTCCTAAGGAGATGCTCTATCACCAGCTGCTATACTAAGCTTCTTTATTTGCACAAACTTAATTTTCCTCTCTGTTCCCAATGAGTAGTCCTGTATCTTGCCACATGCAGGCTCTACTCAGGCTCTACTCACGATTCTCCACATACCTCAGCACTGAACACCAGTGTTTATTACTTTACAAAGCAGGCAGAGGTGAGCAGGGAATTGACTTACCCCTTTGCCTTCCCACAAGTGGGGCACCTCACTGTTTTAGTTAGGGTTACTATTGCTGTGAAGAGACACCATGACTCTTATAAGCAAACATTTATAGGAGCTTGTTTACAGTTTAGAGGTTTAGTTCATTGTCATCTGGTTAAAAGCATGGCAACAAGCAGACAGACATGGTGCTAGAGAAGGAGCTGTTCCAGATCTGCAGGTAGCAGGAAGAAAGTGTGGTGATATATTATATATTTAATAAAAATAGTCTGGAATATCAGAGAACAGAGTCATCCATGCCAAGCCATAAAGGTCAGGGAGTGGTGACCCACACCTTTAATCCCAGATAACTTTTAGGGCACAAATTCACACACAAAAACTTGTCAGCTGGAACTACACCTGGCCATAGTTACTGCTCAGCTAGCTCAGTGGGTAGAGCATGGGACTTGTAATCTCAGGGTCATGGGTTCATGCCCCACATTGAGTGCCAGATATTACATGAATTCTATTTGGTATTATAATAAAACCAAGAGCCAGATATTAGGGAAAAAGCTGGAATATCAGAGATAGGGAACAAACCACAGCCAATTCTCACCCAGCCAACTCCTCAGGTTGAATGGGGTAGGCTCTATCTCTACAAGTCCTCAGACAGACTGGGCCAACAGGCAAAGGGAAACTTCTGCCTTCCCCTCCTTATATGTCTTTCCCTACCAGCTATTTGACTTCCTGGTTTAACTCTCCTAAAGCTAGGAGTAAAGGTGTGGGCTACCACTGCCTGGCTCAGTTTTGGCCTTGAACTCACAGAGATCCAGATGAATCTCAGTCTTCCAAGTGATGGGATTAAAGGTGTGGGTCACTGCTTCATGACTTGGCTCTAATATTAGACTAATTTTATTAGTTTACTCATTCAGTAAGATGACCATTACAGTGACATATCACTTCTGGGGTGATGTAGCTCTCTGGTGACAGTGTTTTCCCCCCACTCCCTCTGTGTGTGATGTATGTACACCTATGTATGTACCTATGAACAGAGGCCAGAGGTTGACATTGTGTCCTCCTTTATCACCCTCTGCCTTATTTCTCAAGATATGGTCTCTCACTGGACCTGGAGCTCACTGATTTGACTAGATTGCTGATGCTGAACTTAGAGCGAAGACCCAATTAGCATAGTGCACTATAGCCCAGAACTCTTGGACTCACGCCTGTCTCGGCCTACCAAGTAGCTGGGACTACCTTTTTTTTTCTGATATAGCAAAATAATCAAAGGAAACTGATAAAGAGAGATTATTTATTTATTAAAAGTTTCAAAGGAGAGCATTCACTGAACACTAGAAGAGATATGAGTTGTACAGTTCTTGGAAAGGCTGGACTGGGTCCATGTGGTTTCACTCTGCAGGTCAGGTCCTCCATCCAAGGGTCTTGTGGTGATATATTTTATATTTAATAAAAATAGTCTGGAATATCAGAGGACAGAGACACCCGCAGCCATGAAGGTCATGGACCCATACCCTTAATTCCAGCATTGGGAGGCAGAGATCCTCTGGATCTCTGTGAGTTCAAGGCCAAACAGAGCTAGGCAGTGATGGCACCCACCTTTAATCCTAACACTAGGAAAGTTGAACCAGGAATTGAGAAGAGGTGATATAAGGCAGGAGAAGGCAGAAGTTCAGCCCTTTGCCTGCTCACCCAGTCAGTCTGCAGACTTGTGGGACAGGACTTACCCCATTCAGCCGGAGGAGTTGGCTGGGTGAGCATTGGCTGTGATTTTGTTCCTCTGTCTCTCTGCTATCTCAGCTTTCCCCCAAAATCTAGTTCTGGGTTTTATTATAATATCAAATAGAATTTGTGCAGTAGGGGCTGTATATGTGTGCCCCATCTTAAACTGGCCTTCTGGCCATGCCCCAAATACTGGTGCCCCAAGGCCATAGGTGATACCCAGATCTATGATGGCCAAGAGGCCACACCTTAAGGTTAAGGTATAATAGTGCCTGCTCTCCACTACAGCTTGCTGAGTAGAAAGCCCCAGGAATCTTCCTGTCCCTGTATTCCCAGTGCTGTGTCACCACGCCCAGCTTTTTACATAGGTTCTGGGGATCCAAGCTCAAGTCATTGTGGTTGGAGTAGCAGGAACTTTACTGAGTCACTTCCCAGGCTCATGGATGCTGTTGTTGCTGTCTGATCCCCACCCTTCCTGCTATAGGGATGAAGACCTAGGTTTGTCGGGGGGTGATGCCCAGGGTACACCCCCCAGCTCTAGCCTATACCTCCCGGGGTACCTTGGATAGTGCAAGGTGTCTGAGCCCCTGGACAAAATATCCTCAGCCTTCTTGAGGGGTAAAAGGCCCCACAGAGGGAAAGGAGTGGACAGGAACTTCTCAAGGCTCTATGCCACCAGTACCACCAACTCCAGAGAAAACACACCATTACTGGAAGCCCAGATAGGCAGAGGGGGTGGAAGTGGCCATGTCATAGAAAACCACACGAGGCCAGCCAAACCATGTGGGGCTGGCTCACTGAAATGTTTACGGAAATGTTGGCCCTGAGGTCACCCAGCTGCTGGTCTGGGATCCCCTGGGCACCCTCAGGGCCCCAAGTGCCAGCTTGGCAGGAACCATCAAAAGCCACAGCTGAGCCCTGTTTACCTCCATGGCCAGCCTGGAATTGGAGAGTGAGGGTCAAGTGAGTGGACGGGGGGGGGCGGGGGGCAGCAATCCTCCCTGGGCATGCTGCTGCAATGGTTGAACCCTCTCTTAGGACTCCTGGAAAGTGACATTTCCTCAGGAGATACACAGAAGGCATTCTGATTCTGGTTATGTCTTCAGTGACTAGCTCTGTAAGGCTAATGTAACTTTTTAGGCCTCAGTTTCCCCACCTCTGGAGTGGGGATGGTGGCAACAGTTCAATTTATGAGGATGTTGACATACTGAAATGATTTAATATTAAGATATCATCCTAAGTGCCCCATGTATCTGCTAAAGAGATAAGACATCTGTAATCAGACCTAAAATTATGGAGGAACTGAAGTTTTTAGTGCTGGTCAGACTTGAATCCTGTTTGGGAATTGAGGAGTATGCTTTGGGGCCATTGCTCTCTCCAGTACCATTGGGTAGGGTACCATTTGCCTCATCAGACTTTGTAGAAACAGGGAAGGATGGGCTTCCTTAGGTATGTTCATTGCTCTTTTGGAGATGTAGTGGGATTATGCTGGTAATGTTGTACATATTTGTCCTGCCTATGGGTTTAATAAATGCTGATTGGCTGAAGGCAGACAGGAAGTCTGGGTGGAGCTTCCAGGCTAAGAAAACTGGGGAATATCTCAGAGCAGAGACAGATATCACAGAGTCCCTGGAGCTGCCAGGAGATGCAGAGGAAATGCTGCTGAGAAAAGGTACCGAGCCACATAGATGAACAAGGCAAGAATAATGGGTTAGTTTAAGAATTAAGACTTAGCAAGGTATATGCCTGGGCCCTAGGCCAATCAGTGTAAAAATAATATAAGCCCGTGTGTGATTATTTGAGGCTAAGGGGGGCTGAGAGTGGGTCTGAACCTCTAGTCCAGGCCCAGAAAGTCCACCACAGAAACTTAACACAACATGAGGGCCCTGTCTAGATCAGCCCATATCCATGTTTTTCATCTGGCTGTGAGCACTTGGCATGCTATATGCCCTGAGCCTTCTTGTCAAGGGCTTCCCTCAGCCTCTGAGGAGGGGTCCGCTGTTACTTGCTGTGGTAGTTTGAATGTAATTGGTCCCCATAAACTCATAAGGAGTATCACTATTAGGAGGTGTGGCTTAGAGGAGGAAGTGTGTCACTGTGGGGGCGGGCTTTGAGGTCTCTTTTGCTCAAGCTTCACTCTGTGACATTCAGTCCTTTCCTGTTGCCTTCTGTTCACCATGTAGCCAGCACCGTGCCTGCCTGCGCACTGCCATGCTCCCACCATGATGGTGATGAAGCTGCCACCTCAATTAAATGCTTCCTTTATAAGAGTCACTGTGGTCATGGTGTCTCTCTACAGCAATAGAAACCCTAACTGAGACACTTGCATAAGGCAATCAAGAGATAACCCATCACAGTTCACTTTCCTGCAATGCACATCTCTGTGCATGGCCCCCTGCAGCCACTCTCTCAGGGGAAAGGTGGTAGTCTGACTGACATCTCACCTTCTGTCTCTGAGCTGCCTGCATATGTCCTGGAAGAGGCGATCTCCTAACCTTTCAGTCTCTAAGGACACACAGGACTGGACCCAGCTACCCTGGGCGTCTCTAGCATGTGGCTGGGCAGCATCTGATTCAGGAGAGATCAGTGAGAGTGAACTATGGTTGTGTAGTTTCCATCTCTGGACATGTCTGCACTTCTGAATGTGGAGGGTGTGGGACTCTTGGATTTAGAAGGGCTTCTCCAGTCTGGGATATAGCTTAGTTGGTGGAATGCTTGTCTAGTGTGCACAAAGCCCTGGACTCAGTTCCAAGCATTGAATAAACTGGGTGAGATAGCTCATGCTTGAAATCCCAGCACTTGGAAGGTAGAGGCAGGAGAATCGGAAGTTCAAGGTCATCCTCAGAAACATAGCAAGCTTGAGACCAGCCTAGGCTTCATGAGGCTGTCTCAAAAAAAGATACACTTCTCAATGGGATCTTAGGGGCTGCTCCATTTAAGAGCCCTCTCCTGTTACATTAGAGGAGCCATTTTTCTTGGGCAGGCTTTAAACATAGGGAAGGGGCTGGTTCTGAGTCGAGGGTCTGCTGGAGGCAGCTATAAGCAGAGAGAATGGAGCTCCTATCCCCAACCCAGGGTCCCTGAGGCCCAAGCTGATGGCAGTGACTCAGTTCTTTCTTGGCATGTTTACTAACCCATGACTAGGCCCTCAGTGGAGGCTCCTAAGTAAGCCCCTCCCACCCCCAGCTAAAGCTCCCCTGGCATGACAGGAGCAGAAACAGGCCAGCTCACATGTTCACATGGTCCTCAGTTTGCTGACCACATAAGAAGCCATAAGAATCCTGGGAGGCTAGAAGGCCAAACTGCGATGTCATTACTGGGGACAGGGCCTCATAGAGTTGCCTGATGTCACTCTGGCAGGGATGGGAATGGAGTTCTGAAACCTGCCTCAGACAGCTTTTCCATCTCCCCAAGCAGCCCCACAGTGTGCCCAAGGTTTTGACATCATTCTTACTCCAGCTACCAACATGCTTCCGGGTTGACATTGGCCTGCTCAGCTGCAGTCCCCTGAGCCATGCCCCCATCATGGTGTCATCCAGACTCAATTCCACCACCTCCAGGCCTCTACTCCCTCCTTACCCTGCACAAATCACTCAGATGACACCCACACTTGCTTCCAAATTAAGTGTCACATCCAGCTTAGGCCTCCCCCTCTTTCTCTCTTTGCCCTCTGCGCTTCCTACTTCCTGTGTGGAGATGGGTTCTGCTGGCCTCTGTCCCCAGATCTCCGGAGCTCACTGTGGATAGGGGCATGCTTTTCATTCTTTGACACTAAGGCATGGCCTATAAAGCCAAGTGTGTATAATAAATACATGCATAATGGATGGATAGATAGATGAGTTGCGGATGGATGAGTAGATATGAATGGATAGATGGGTCAGATAGACAGACATGACTGAAAGGATGGACAGATAACTGATAGGAAGATGGAGGTGTAATAGACAGATAAAGGTACCTATGAGGACCCCTATGGAGAAGAGGGTCCTTGGAGTGGGGTCTTCTGACCAAGACAGGGGCTCTCAGATGGGGTAAGAATAACCTAGCTTGATAGTGCCCCCTGGTTTGGTACCCAGTCAACTGGGTCCAACTCAGCAAAGAACCCCAAATTCTGAGTTACACTGTGGGTCTCTACATTACTGAGACCTTCTCTCCAAGCCTCTCCCTTGGTTACAGCTGCCTCTGAAAAGAAGTGATTTCCAGGTCTATAAAACAGGCCTCTGGGGCCAGGGAGGCCTGGAAAATAAAGAATTACTTCTTACCCATTTTATGGATAAGGAAACCGAAGCCAAACAAAGTCAGAAAATTTGCCCAAAGGTACACAGCAATAGAACTGGGATTGGAACCTGGCTTGGATCCTGGCTTTTTCAGGTTCCTGATTCATCCAGACACCTACACATTGGGATCTGTGGCTTTCCCTGGCATGCTGTCCTGAGGAGAAATCCTCATGCCAACTTCCAAAATTCTGTCATGTGTCATCATGACCCTCATCTCACCACTTGGCACCATTCCCATGCCATTCCTCATTCCAAAACCCCCACCTCACACTGGCTTAGAGCCACATGCTATGACAGTCATATGTGTGCACCATGGTCACCACATTCCACATTCCAGCCCTTCTGTGGGAGCATATCATTTCTCACAGTCTCTTTGCCAGCTCCAACTTCAGCCAAGTGATAAACTGTCCAAGTCCACAGCTGTCCCCAGGGACCTGTCACACGGCACCTGGGGCTTCAGGGCCACAAGAAGACATCCAGATTCCTGCCCAGCCTACAGAACATGTGGAAAGAGAAGCCACAGAGGGACCCCGGGGAGCTGGATGTTTGTAGTCAGCCAAGCAGGTGGGCATTCCCCCAACCTGTTCCTCCTGCCATGGCAGAGGTAGGGTTATGGAAGGCATTCATTTGGGAGTGCAACCTCCAGTTTGGGGGTGGGAGCCCCTGCCCTTCTATAATGCACGTGACATTGCAAATATGCAGCACGAGCCAGCATCAAAGAGACATAGAGAGGGTGGTTGTGTGCAACAGGAGATTCTGTGAGCAAGCCAACAAGCTAGATATCAAAGGAATTCATCAAAACGAGCTGAAATTAATAGCAGACACACACTGAGCAAGCTGACCAGCACAATGGAGAGGAGCTGGGGTGTGTCTCAGGGGCAGAGCACTTACCCAGGCTTTACAAGGACTGGATTCCATCCCCAGCATGCCTCACCAAGTAAAACAAAGGACACAGCAAACCGGTGGCAATAACTTGGACCTAGAGATTAAGTAATTTAAAGGCCACTGTGAAGCAATGACATACTTACACATCTGAAAACCTAAAACTTGGGAAATTGAGCAATTCTTAGGAAGGTATAGGGCACCAAAAGAGGAGCCTGGAGTTATGATTCAGTGGGTAGCGTATGCAGGCTGGAGGATCTGGGTTTGAAGTCTCCGAACTCATATGAAAATACTGAGTCTGGCAGTAATGCCAGCCCTGGAAGGCAGAGGCAGGAGGATCCCAGGGGCTCAGTGGGTAGCCAGCCTAGAGATTCCAGATTCAGAGAGAGACGCTGTTTCAAAAAAACAAAAACAAAACAACAATAGGAAACTGAGGCTCACAGCCACAAAGGAAGAAAGCCAACATCGCCCTCTAGCCTTCTCACCTGTATTCGAAACACTAAGGTGTCAGAAGATTGGCTGAAGAACAACTAGGAAAATTAAATTTGAGGAGTCATATTTCCATATCTGAAGCGACAGTCGAGACCCTCAGAGCCTCAAATCATCAGCCCTGGGGGCTGTGCTAACCCACAGGAAACAATTCTTATGTTGTACAGGTTTCAAGGAGAGACAGGAAGGGAGAGGGGGGAGCTGCCAAAGGGGCTATTTGATCAGTGACCAAAATCTAGATAAACCCATAAAGGAATGTTACAGGCCTATCTCATTTATGAGCACAGATGTAGACACTAAATAAAATACTGGCTGAAACCAGAATAATAACCACATTCTCCCGCTATCAGGAAGCTTATCCCAGAGGAAACAACAGTAGGGAACTGGCCAGCACATCTGCCTCAAAGGATCAAGGGAAAAAAAATAGTCTAGCGTTCGTGAATCCGGGAGCAGACACAGATGCTGTTGCTATGGTCTGAGGCCTGTGGCAGGCAGTCAGGCATGTAAGGAGAGAATGGAAGAGATGCCATTCCTGGAGGGAGACAAGGCTAGACAGATTGACCGACAGATTATTAAATGAGATGGGATTCAGCAAGGCTTCCAGGTACGTAGTCACCAACAATGACAACAACAAAATGATATTTTTACATCAGCAGTAATTAACCAAGGATACTCAAACTCACATCAGCTCAAATAGGAGGGTCTATGGGGACTATCTAATACTAAAAACAGTGGCTGCACATATGCACATATCATTACCCCCTTAATTGTGTAAATTAAATCGATAAGGAACATCCAGGACACATATATAGTTCTAGGCTCAGGGTCTTTCTATATAACCCAAGCTAATCTTAAACTCACTATCCTGCCTAAGCCTTTAAGTTCTGGGCTGACATGTGTGTTCCCCATGCCTGGCTCCAGTCTCCTTTTTTAAAGTTTTATTTTATACACCCCCATCCCCATATATAGACCTACCTTCAAGGTTCCCTCATGGTCCAAGAGAACTGCCAAACTCCCCCAGAAGCAAGAGGAAGAAAAGAGTTTTGATGAGACAAAAAGAAAGTCCTTCCTTCCAGGGACTAGTCTCAGAATTCACACCCCATGCCTTACGCAGATCTCACAGCAGGAAGCTAGCTGTATGGCCTTGCTTAGCTGTCAAGCTGAGTTTACCTCTGTCTTAAACTCAGGTCTTGGTAACAAAAAATAAAGATGGTTTTTGGTGTGGGCATCATGCAGGTCTGTCTGAGGTCCAGCGTGGGTATGGAGTTTTCATGCAACCATTCAGAGCAAATGACCCATCAAGGCAGAGTGTCAGGCTTGGCTCAGGGTTGAGGGCATACCAACAGCTGTCTATGCTCACTTCGCATGCCCAGTCACAAAGTGCAGCTGCTTCTCACTCCCTTCTTACCTGAATCGGGGCCTGTGCCCCATTCTTCTGCCCCCACTATCTAACCAAATGACTGTGATCTACCGTTCCAATCTCCCTGGTGTCACACCTGGCATAGCCTAGATCCAGTAAGCACAAGAGGGACCAGGGAGGGAGCTACAAACAGCAGTTGCCGACACTGGCCACACCATTTCTTCTGAAGGCCCTGACTGAGGCAGGCCTTGTGGTCTTCTTTCCTGGAGATGGCTTTTAACACTCACAGTGGTAGGCATAGCCTGCATGTGACCCAGAAGGAGCATGTAGACTCTCTGCTTGTTTGTTTTCTTATGAGATGAGGTCTTGCTTTGTAGTTCAGGCTAGCCCTCTGTGTTCTGGGCTCACAGGTATGTTCCACTATAACTGGCAGAGGTGTTGGGAACCATAGCACCTCAGCCCATGTCTTTTTTTTTTTTCTTTTCCAAGCAAGGTCTCATATAGCCATTCTAGACTAAAGTACACTATGTATGTAGCCAATAACAATCTTGAATATCTGATCTTCCAGTTTTTACCTCCCAAGTGCTGGGATTATAGGCATGCACGACCACATCTGGGTCATTATGCAATGCCGGGGAACCCACAGATGTGTACATGCCAGGTACACATTCTACCAACTGAGCTATAGCCCTGACCTTCAGATCTCATGTCCTTATCCCCCCACAGCCATTGATGGGACCTTAGGAATGTTCCCTGCACCCAATAGCTGGGACACTGGAGATGTCCCACAGTTGATGGTGTGAATTCTGTGTTTTATTTTCCCCATATTTCTGCACAGTCCAGTACCCAGGAAGCCACATGCCCACCAGGTACCTTCTGCTCTGAGTAAGCAGGGCTGCTGTGCTGGGTGTTTCCTCTGGATATATGAACATACTGTTCCCTCTGGAACATTCTACCTCAGAACTTCTTTCTTGGCTCTCAGAAATGGCATCTCCCTCTGAAGGTTGTATCCCAGCCTTAGTCTGAATAACGGGGCTTCCTCAGTGTTTCCACTGCTGCCCTCATCCCCCAGGGTCTGGTCCCCAGGTCTGTGCTGTCTCCAGTCCTACAGAGCCCCTCAGAGCTGGTGGGAGTCAAAATGGATAATTTAGCTTAATCGAATCAGCAGGGCCCAGCTAGTACCAGCAGCACATAGTAGGCTCAGCCTGCTCAGGGTTGGCCACACTAAGCCATCTTTGAAGTTCAGGAGGCAGGACAGGGAGGCTCCTGGTTGTCAAGAGCAGCCAGGCTGCCAGGGAAGCTCTACTCTGGGTCACACCCACCTCTGGGTGACTGCCAGTCTCTCTGCCAGAAACCACAGGCTGGGTCTGGGCTGCCTGGAGTTTGGGCCGCAGGGCTCAAGACGCTGTGGGTCAGATCTGCAAGGGGAGTTTGCCAGACACTTCTGGTCTCCGCAGGCCCCTAGGGGTGGAACAGGGGCCCTGGCAAGGCTGCAGTCGCTGTGGCAGTGGCTTGGGCTGGAGGCCTTTCTTGCTGGGAGCTGAGGAGCTGGGAGGCTCCTGGTGGTGGCTTGGGCTACACACATTGTCAGGCACCTTCTTGGTGGCCTCACCTTCAGGTAACTGGGCTCATTCCTGGGACTATGGGGAGAAGAATGAGAACTATAAATGGTGTCTCTCTCTCTCTCTCTCTCTCTCTCTGTCTCTGTCTCTGTCTCTCTCTGTATATACTTAGTAGGAACCTCATAGCCTCTAGAACATAAAGGCTCTGGTCTTGCCTCCCAGGTTTGAAGCTGGCTCCGCAGGTCACGGTGACATGAGGGACACCCCACTGACCCACCTTCTGGTCATCTCTTCCCTCTGTCTACTTTCAATGGTAAGGAATCCTGATTCTTTAAAAGTAAAATTCTGTGTGGATAGATATATGGTCTCAACTTAAGACCTTTGGCAAGACCCTGCTGCTAGAGTCTGGTCTCTATGCCCAGCGCCATCCCCAACCCCTCACCCCCCAGCCTCAGTCATTGCTTCTTGCCAGTTCTGCTCTGTGACCTCAGGCATGTGTCCTTCCTTTTCTGAGCTTTGGCCTCAGTCGAATAGATATAAGAATCCTCTGGGGAGATGATTGAGGAGAATTTCTCTGCAGAGGGTGGCACAGGCCCTGCACCAAGATGAGTGTCCCAAAGAGGACAGCCTGGGACTCTCCAGTCTCCTCTGCCGAAACTGAATCAGATCTAAGTGTTACATAACAATAAACCAGGACAGGAATGGATGCTGGGGTCTGATTGCAAAGTGCAGCCTGTAAGGGCACAGAGTGTTGGCCAGAGAGAACAGGATATATCTCTGTGAGTAAATGCCCCTCAGTATCATGGGGAACATTTTTTAATGGGCTTGTATGTAGTTCCACTTTGCCTCATGTTCACAACAGTCTCATAAGGTGTTTTTCTGTTTTAGTCAAATGAGACTCAGAGAGGGTGAGCAATTGCCCAAAGTCACACAGCAAAGAAATTGAACAATAGAAGAGAAGCATGATGGAGCCTCCTAGTTCTGAGGAGACCCCAGTCTGTGTCTCCACCCCAACCTGGGCAATGCCTCACATTAAATGTTGTGCTCCCAGTAACATGGAGTTGGGGCCTGGAGCCTGAGGCCAGTGTAGTTTAGTTATAAGCTTCTCACTCCCTGGTCCCAAGAAGTCTCCCAGGAAAGGTCAGGACCAATTGGCTTCCAGTCTTGGAATGGGATGGGCAGAGCAAGACACTGGAGTGGGTGGCTTAGTCACTTGGGTCCCCAGAAGGGAGAAGATTTCTGAGAGTCTGAGAAAGAGCTGCCCTTGATTTGCCACTGGAGTGACATCTGTGAGGCCGTTCTTTCCTGGTCCCAGCAGGATGATTGGCACCTGGCACAGAAATGCAGAGATGTAGTCTGGAGAGTATGTGAAGTTGCATCCTTCCAGGGGCAGGAGGTCCGGGCTGTGGACTCCTGGATCTGGACAAGGGCCCAGCACAGGGAACCGGGAAGCTGTAAAGCCTGTTGATCGGCCTGGGCAGACCAAGAATAATGACACAGCTTTAATATGGGGACACAATGGTTAGCAAGGGCACAGGAGAGGGGAGCAGCCAGAAGGGACCACCTCTTCCACCAGCCAAGCAGAAATATTGTCCTGCTTTGTCACTGTCCTATAACAAAGGAGAGGACAAGGCAGAGACTCAGTTGCTAATGAAGACCCTCTGGAGGATAATGGGTAAGCACAAGACTTAAGTTTGGGCTCTGGCTTCCCAGGAACCCCGATTCTGGTGCTATCCGCCACTTTCCAGCTGCTTACGTCTTGATTTTGACCCATTTTACCATTATTGTTTTGGACTGTATTTAGAAACAAATGGTCTCTGTAGCCCAGGCTGGCCTGGAACTCACTATATAGGCTGATTTCAAACCTGACTCCCCTGCCTCAGTCTCCCAAGTGTTAGTTCATCGTCTCTAAATCAAATGAGCTGCACATACTTCACAGGAGAGTGCTAAATGGACAGCTTGTCCGCATAGCACTCATGGTAAGTGGTATCATTACCGGGTTGTCCTGGGGGTCAGGATCTGGGGAAGCCAGGAGCTACTGAGGGCCTGCAGCCAGCAGGCCTGGGCTCAGGAGAAGGCTTGCTTTCTGTTCAGTCCGTTCTGGTTAACCCCTGCTCTGGAAGTCCTGCCTCTTTCCTTACAGGACAGTGAGGTACCCCAGAATGTATCATATCCCATATTGAGGTTACACAAAAAGCTTGGAGAGGTGACTGTGTGTTCATTACAAGCTCCCAGAGGCTGAATGAGGAACCTTTTGGAACCTGAAATTCTGCAGAGCGCCCTGCCTTTGGTTGGAGTCTCTGACTGGTCAAGGACAGACAACTACTCTGTGGCGGCCCCTGCTGGTCACAGTGAGAACTGCCAGCCCTGGAAAGCAGGGTTGGTTGGTTTGTTTTATTTAGGACTCTGGGTCCAGGGGTGGACAGGATGGGGGCCCGAGGTAAAGGGTCAACTGCCTCTTTGGGCCAATCAGATGGTTTGGGATCTTTAGTTTTCTTTTTCCAAATCACAGATCCTCCATATAAGGCCGTCTACTCTAGCTAAAGAACGATTCTCCACTTGCAGGGCAGGCATAGAAACATCTTGAGTGGTACCTCCCTCGTGGCCCCCACCCTCTCGGGAGCCCATGGTATTTCTGCCCTGGGTGGGGGACCCAGCTGTGTCATTGAGATGAAACCTTGGCCTTGTAATGAATGGGTACTGAACCCCTGGCTCAGATTTTGCCTGTTATAGGAGAAGTCTGGTCCTCTGGGGCCATAAGTCCACATAAGGCTCAGCACGGTTCCCAGATTTGACTATAGGCAATTTTTCCCCCCCTTTGGAGTCAATTTCCCCATCTGTGTGGTGGTGTGGTTGGGAGAGAATGGGAATGGGGTGGAGGTGTGAGGTAGGGGGTTGGGGTGGGCTGGGCTACTGTGAAGCTAGCTGAAGCTAGAAGCTTCTAGACATCTTACTAAGTAGATTGCAGGTCCTTCCTCTGTGATTTCTAGTTTTGTGAGTCCCAGAGGAGGCCTGGGGTCTGTATTTTCCCTTTCCTGGCTAATCTGATGTGTACTCAGGGCTGGGAAACTTGATGGATTGTGCCAAGACTAGGAAATGGCACATTCTGTTTTATTTCTTCAGCCTGAGGAGGAAAACTCATCTAGAAAGTGTGGGCTTCACTTCTCCTCAGGCTCTCACTCTTGCTGACCTACAAGTTCATAGGTCACCCCTTCATTGTGATCAGCAAGGCGACCACCAGAGGTACCACATTCAGGAGGCTGGGGAGATAGTTCATTGGGTAAAGTGCTTTCTGGGCAAGCATCAGGACCCGAGGTCACCCCCAGCACCCATGTGCAACATCTGGGCACAGTGGAGCACATCTGTACCCCCAGCTCTGAGGGTGCAGAGATGGACAGATCCTCAGGATTCAGCGTCTAGGCATCCTAATCAATTGGTGATCAGCAGGCACAGGGAAAGAACTGAGCTGGAGAAAGATAGGAACAGCCTCAGAATGTTGATCCCTTCACATTTACACACACACACACCGGCACACCACACATATATATGTACTGCCTCCCAAAAATGCAAACCATAATGCTGACCTCCTACCCAGGAGTTGGTGGCATCTTTTCCTGACTTCCTTTACACACGAGGTAACCTAGGCTTGGAGAGCTCAAAAAACTTAGGCAACTGAACCAATAAGGCAGAGCCTAAACCAAAAACTCTGACCTGGGGTCCTTAATCCAAAGCACAGTGTCATGTTACCCCTTCGGAGCTCCATGGGATGGCTCCAATTTGAGGCCAGTTCTGTGTGACACTGAGGTTAAGGATCCTACACTGTCTGATTTGGCCAAAAAGTGACCAGTTGTGAGAATCTCCATACCTTCCATGATAGTCAAAGCTGAGTGAGGTCTCTGTCTCCTCAGGTGTGTGCCCAGCTGTGTCCGTCATCCTGTACCTGTCCCTGGACACCACCCCAGTGCCCACTGGGGGTGCCCCTGGTGCTGGACGGCTGTGGCTGTTGCCAAGTATGTGCGCGGCGGCTGGGGGAGTCCTGCGACCATCTGCATGTCTGCGACCCCAGCCAGGGCCTGGTTTGTCAGCCTGGGGCAGGCCCCGGTGGCCAAGAGGCCATGTGCCTCTGTAAGTAGGTTTGACAGACTAATGGGGGGTGGTGCCAAGGCCACGGGATCCTGAGCCAAAGTGGAACCCTGCTCTCCACTCTCTCTCACCTCATGTTAGGTGCTGGTTTTATTTAACTGAGCTGGTGACCCAAGGGTTCCTGAGCCCACACCCTGTTTCTTCCCTCTTGTCCTCCACTGGGACATCCCTGGTGGTAATCTCCATTCACACCCATCCAAAGCACAGTCAGCTTCCAATGCTGGACAAACAGCTGCCCCCAAGGCAAATAGCATAGCCCTGGGGAAAGAAAGAGTACAGGCTCCAATGAGGCAAGGTGTGTGCTGATCACTCACTGACCATGCCCATAGCCCTGTTGCACAAGTACCACAAACAGGAAAACTGAGGCTCAGTGGAGTTAGCTAACATGCTCTATACCCTACAGCCTGCCCATCTCTAATCAGATTTAAGTCACAGTTCATTCTCTTCATTTCCACCGAGAGCCTTGGCTCCAGTGTGAACCCCAGGGCTGTCTCCCAGTGGCGCTGATGTGTGACATTCCTCACCACTCTCTAGGGCCTAGATGTCCTCAGACATTACAGGACTTGGTGACTATGTACCAGGGCCACTGCCGGGGAGATGCTCTCTGTGGCCTGACAGTTAGCATCACCCTCTGTGCCTATGAGGTGCCGGAGTCAGCTACTGGTAGTGATCTTCCCAAGGTCACCAAAGAGCAGAAATTACCCCTGCTGAGAGACATCAAAGGCTTAGATTTGTACAGTTCATCTATTTCATCTAAGTGTGTTTCACACTTTGGCAAGAAAGACGTCATCTGCTCCCTTTCTTGCCCCTGTTCTCTGCTCCAGCCACACTGGCCTTGAACGCCCAGGTCATGCTCTCAACCTCAGGGCCTTTGCCCTGGCCTTTCCTTTCCTCATGCCTTCCATATCCACATGGAAAATTACCTCGCTTCCTTCACATCCCTACCCACAGGCTCCTTCATCTGTGAAGCCCTGGTACCATATTTTAAAAATTACGGTTCCTCTCTAGCACCTTAATTTCTCTAGGCCCGGATCACTGACCAGCACAGCCTCAGCTTGTTGGCCGTGTTTATTGTCATTGTGCTCCAGTGAGGATGCTGTTTGCCCACATATCCTGAATCACTACTGCTTGGCACACGGCCTAGGCCGAAGTAGGTGCTCAGCAAATATTTGTGGCATTACGTGGGTGACGGCAGAGGTCCTAGTGGGGCTGGCAGGAACAGGAGCCCTTTCCTGAGTATTTCCACTTATCATGTGGGAAAACGCTTTACAAGCCAGTTTACTTTCTCCTTGACACTGAGGTGGATCCTAATGCTGTCCCTGTTTTGCAGGCCAGGGGGGTCAACTCAGAGAGGCTCAAGTCACCTCCTTAGGTCACACAGCTTGTGAGTGCTGGAGGGGAAGGACAATAACTCTGGTTTCTGTCTTTGCAAGTGATTTCCAGAGAGGAGAAAGGATGCTGGGAGTCCCCAGATGGCTAGCCTGTGGCTTGTGCTCAGGGGAACCCGGGGACCTTAAGTGAAGGCTGATGTCTTGGGTGGGTAGGGGAGGTTGCTGGCAGAGGGAACCCTGAAGGTTCCTGGAACCTTGGAGGAAACAAGTTTCCTTGGCAGCTGGGCCTGGGTACAGCGAGGTAGGGGAATTCTGAGCTGGTTCATGGGGTTTGCAATCTCAAGGCATCCTCACAGTGCATCTACCCTGCTGAGGGATTAGCCAGCCTCACTCAACCCACACCAGCCAACTCCCAGCTGATGGCCTCGGAGGTGCCAGGAACTCTTGCTAAAATTATCTCCTCCGTTGACTTTCCTAAACATTCCTCTGTTTACCAAGTCATCCTGGCAACTAGGGGCCCAAAGCTGAGGCAGCAGAGGTCAGGGGTGTGTGTGTGTGTGTGTGTGTGTGTGTGTGTGTGTGTGTGATGGGTATGGTAGGGTGAACCCAGAAGTAGCAAGGCCAGCTAGGGAGTTGTGATCTGGAGGCAGTGAGTATACGGAGCTGAGGGAGTGTCCTCTCTGGAGAAGGGGATGTGAGGAGGAGCACTCTGTGATCCAGCTCTCCTGGGAGGTGATGATGGGACCATTCAGAGAATGTAAGTAGCTAATGCCAAGCCCTATGGCGAGCAAGTTAAACCTTGGTGGGCAGGGATGACTCCATAAAGGAAGAGGACAGAGAGGATGCTACCTGAAACGCCAGGCCCAGTGTGCTTCCTGGCTAAATACTAAACATCACTAACTTCATAGGGTCTCCAGCCCAGACTGGCCTTGAACTTCTGAACTCTTGCTACTACCTCCCAAGTGCTAGGATTACAGGAGTGCCACCAAGCATGCCTTCACACCAAATTTATACAATGCTGGAGATTGAGCTCCGGGCCTTGAGCATGCTAGGCAAGCACTCCACCACCTGAGCCACAGCCCTTACCCTAGGCTTTGTTTTTGTCCAATTTGTTGTACATAATTTCATTTAGTCCAGGATATACTGTGAAATAAGTACCAACATAGACTATTTTTCACATAGAGAAACCGAGGCAAGGAGTGAAATTATTTGGTCCATGATTAAGAAACTTTAGAGCTGGGGTCTGAGCCAGGCTCCTGGATGTCTCTCTGTCTTGCTAAGGGTGGAGGCTAGTGGGAGTGGTGAAGAGTGGGGCTAGAACAGAGTGCCCATCCTGTGCTCTGGTCTGCTTCTCCTCCCTATGCAGGGGAAGAGGATGACAGGAACTGTGAGGTGAATGGCCACAAGTACCTGGATGGGGAAACCTTTCAGCCCAATTGCAAGGTCCTCTGTCGCTGTGATGATGGTGGTTTCACCTGTCTGCCACTGTGCAGTGAGAATGTGCGGCTGCCCAGCTGGGACTGCCCACACCCCAAGAGAGTAGAGGTGCCCGGTAGGTGCTGTCCTGAGTGGGTGTGTGACCAGGGAGTGTTACCAAGGACTCAGCCTTACACAGCCCAAGGTGAGTAAGCATAGGGTGGGCCCAGGCCACCAAGGCCTCAGTTGCTGGTTGGGGACAGGATGTCGGAACATTGCAATGACCTCCTAAAAACTGACAGAACAAGAGGCAACCACTTAGAGATATAATTTCAGGCAATAAATTATTTAAAATAAAGTTTGAGGACTTGAGATATGACTTAATAGATAAGACCACCTGTCTTGGGGCTGGAGAGATGGCTCAGTGGTTAAGAGCACTGTCTGCTCTTCCAGAGGACCCGGGTTCGATTCCCAGCACCCACATGGCAGCTAACAACTGTCTGTAGTTCCAGTTCCAGGCAAACACCAAGGCAAATAAATAAACAAATAAAGATTTTTTTTTTTTTTTTTAAAAAGAGCACCTGTCTTGGCAGAGAACCTGGGTTCAGTCCCTAGCACCAATGGTTTCAGGGGATCTGATGCTGGTATGTTATATATTTAATAAAAATCAGTCTGGAATATCAGAGGACAGAGATATCTCTCTAACCTTTGAATATATATAAATCACCACACTCTTATGACCCCTGTGGGCACTAGGCATGCACAAAGTGCAAATATGTACATAAGGCAAAACATACACACATAAAATAAAAATAAATCTTTAAACAAAGAGTTCACGTTCAGGGGACAAGGGTGAAGAGGAAGGAGGAGAGTCAGCCCTCTTGAGCCAAATTTGTGCAATGGTATAAATAATATAGCATAGACTATTATAATGTGACATCAAAATAGATATACATACGAACATATTTATATACTTAATACATATGTATAATTCATAATAGTATGAGTACATGATGGTTTAGATTTAGTAAATGATTAGGTAAACGCTGAATCAGGCAGGACTGCAGTTGGGGACACAGCCTAGGGCTAGGCAGAGCACAGATGTGGCATTGAAGAGTTCTACAAACTCATCGACTTTGGGATTTTGTTGTCCCGTTTCTTTAAGAACATTATTTTTTTCACCTGAATTTGACTGGGGAGGTAAGGACTGGTTCTGTGGATGTCATGACATGCAGAGGGCAAGAGGCAGGGTGGGTTAAGTACATGGACACTGCATTTCTAAACCTGGCTCTGGCCATGCTTGCTTTGTGACTCTGAGAAAGTTGTGGGCATTCCCTGCCTCAGTCTCTCCAACTGTAAAGTGGAACTGATAATAACGCCCACCTTTTAGAACTGTAGCAAAGACAAAATAAATTAACCAGGTTGTAAAGATGCCTGTGTAAGTACTCTGGCCACCATTATCCCTGTCAGGGACTATGACACATCAAGTTAGGCATATAGGAGAAAGTCATCCAGCTCACCGTATGTACTCTGTGACCCCCCATAATAGTTGGAATTGAACCCAAAACCTTGTACACACTAGGTAAATGCTCTACCACTGAGCCATGCTGCCAGTTCTCTACTTACATATCAAAAAAGAAAGATAAAATCCCTCCCCCCATCTGAACTCCATTGTATGTACATGCACAGGGTCATGAACCTGCAGTTGGTCCTCTGTATCCCTGGAGTCAACCAGCTGCTCATCAAAAACAGTTGGGTAAATGGGTCTGTACTGACCATGTGTAAACTTTTTATTCTTGAGACTACCCCTTAGCAAAGATGGTTTCACAACTATTAAATAACATTTTCATTTTATCTAGCCTTAGTGATCTGGAGGTGACCTGTGTGCCTAGGAGGATGTGAGAATCATTTATGTAGGGATTCCAGCATCCTCACATCTTGGTACTCTTAAGCAGTCCTTTATCCAACACCCCCTGCTGTGTGTATGATGCCTGTGTGTAAAAAGCAGGGCTTTTCATCATCAGTACCAGTGACATTTGGTATGAATCACTCTTTGTGGCTGGGGGCTGTTTGGAATGTAGGAAAACAACCTGGCCTCTACACTGTAGATGTCAGGAGTACCCCCCCAATATCCTTGCATATATTGACTGTGACAATTGAAAAATCTCTCTAGACTGCCAGATGTGTTCTTGGTTGTCAGGGCTGGAAGGAAGACATCAAACATAAGAGAAAAGGAAAATAAGGGAAGAAAGAGAGAGGCCCTGGTGCACCTGTCATCCTGGGCCCTTCAGTGTTCTTGCCACCAGGTTACAGTGCCACCATGTGTCTATATGACACCGTGTATCAGGGGGTAGGAAGGCAGAGAAAAAAGGAAAGATTTTTGGTTGTCTCATGACCAATGTCAGCGAGGTGCACTATACTTAGGCTTTGCAGTCATTGTTTTAGTCAATTGCAAATGATAGGAAGTTTGGAAGAAACTGAGGCTGAGCAGTCTCACCAGGGTCCCTGCGATGGCTAGCAGGCCAGTGGACTTGCCTGCAGAGCCTCGACCTCTCCATGTTCACCCTCTTCTTTCTAACCCCTAGGAAACCAACTGTATGGCCTCATCACTCCTGCATCTGCTGATGTCCCCTGTCCAAAATGGAGCACAGCCTGGGGCCCCTGTTCAACCACCTGTGGGCTGGGTATAGCCACCCGAGTATCCAACCAGAACCGGTTCTGCCAACTGGAGATCCAGCGCCGCCTGTGTCTGCCCAGACCCTGCCTGGCAGCCAGGGGTAGAAGCTCATGGAACAGTGCCTTCTAGAGACAACTGGGGATGGGGATACAGAGCCTGCAGTTCTCAGCGGTGTCCCTAGTACCACGCCTGGACTGATGGGAGATGCCTCTTTGCATGCTCTTGGCTGCAGTTAACTGTCTCAGTTGGGTTCACTGTCCAGGGCCACTGAGAAATACCTGCTCTGTCTGAGGAAGGTGGAGCATATGACCAGATCTAATTCTCTAATTCAGCCTGAGATTCTGATCCAGGTTTCTGGGTTCTCCTGGCTAGTTCCTTATCAAACATGCACACAGGACAGCTTTCTCTCCACACTTCCCTGTATGAAAAGGACCACAGAAAGAACTATGCTAGGTAAGCCTGGCCAACCTTTCTGGAGACAATGGGGATGATGGGGGCCAGGCAGCAGACTGTCTGAAGCTCCCAATTTACCTTCTTGTCTCCAAAGTCAAGATTAGGGGTGGACTTGTGAGTCTGGCTTCCCTGGTCTGAGAATACTCTACCCTCCTCCCACCCCTGAGAAGAATTTTGTGACAGAATTCTCTGGGAATATGAAAAAATGAAATCATAGTGTCCTGAGGAGTGTCAGCAAGATCCATGAGCCTCACTTTGTATTTGTAAGAATGCACATTTCTTAGACACTCCAAAAGCAGGAGGTTCACAGCTCCACCCTCCGGCAGGCCAGGGCTCTTCAGCATGAGGAAGACAAGGAACAGCAGAGTGCCCTCCCCTGGAGAACAGGATCAGCCTGGAATAAACAGCCAAGTGTGGAATTGTGTTTGGTGTCCTGTGTTTTCCTGTCAAAACAAAACATAAAAAGCCACCTAAATATAAATTTTACATCCTCTCCCATGGCCTCCACATTGTGTTTCTTTTAAAAATAAGAGTAGGGGCTGGGGAGATGACCTTGTGGTAAAGTGTTTGACAGGAAAGCATAGAAACTCGGGATGAATGGAGCGTACGTGCAAAAGGCAGGTGTGGTGATGTTCCTTTATGATACCTGTCCTGAATAATCAGAGACAGGAGGATTCCTGGGACCCAAAGCAAGTCAGCCTAGCCTGCTTAGGAAAGTTCAGGCCACTGAGAGACTCTGTCTCAAAAAACACCAAGGACAGGTTCTAAGGAACAATGCCTGAGGTTCCCCCACACACTTATGGACACATAAGTGCACATACAAGTGTACACACATATATGGATACCACAAACAACAAATACTATATGTGTGTGTGTATTGAGACAGGGTTTCTCTGTGTAGCAGCCCTAGCTGTTCTGGAACTTGCTTTGTGGACCAGGCTGTCCTCAAACTCAGAGATCCACCTGCCTCTGCCTTCCAAATGCTGGGATTAAAGGTGTGTGCCATCACTGCCTGGCAACGAATATTTTTTAAACTGGTGTTATCATCAGGGTCTAGCCAGACAATCAGAGAAATCTCTGGTTGGTCTGGTGGCACACCTTAAATCCCAGAACTCCAAGGAAGAAGTAGGTAGAAGGATCTCTGTGAGTTCAAGGCTAACCTGGTCTACATATTGGGTTCCAGGCCAGCCAGAGCTACTCAATGAGATCTTCTTCAAAAACCAAAAACTAAACAACAACAATAGTCTGTGCTTGACCAGTGATTTCTCCCTATAAAACTCGAATGTATATAATTCACACAGTTAAATGCACATGCTGCAAACCTGTCTTGAGGCTTCGCTCCTGGGGACCGATGTAAGCGCATCACCCCCATGCAGGTGTTCCCATCACCCCAGAAAAGTCCTGATCTTCCTGCTATACCCTTCTCATGATCAGATGAGCCCTGTCTTACCTGATTTCCTCTCCACAGGTGTGAGCTTTGCCTGTTCCTGAGCTTCACACATTCAAAGCCACACACTCTTTAATGACTGACTTGTCCCATTCAACAGAATAAAAAAAGAAGAAATATTTAGTGTAGGTACTGAGTCCATCTGAGAAGCCAACACCTGGAAGTGAGAGCAGCCTCCCACTTGCTGGGCAAGATCGCCAAACTCAAAGCTGGCTTGAAGGCAAGGGAGAAGGAACCTCACATGCAAGGCTGCCAGTCTCCCAGAGTCACCAGAGCGGGGAAGGGCAGCCTCTGTGATTCTGTGGTCAAAATGATGGAGGGCTGGGGCAGGGGCCCTCCCTGTATGAAGAGATGGTGCTGGGCTCCTGTCCCAGGCTTCCTGGGTCAGGCTTTCCTAGCTGAGCTACCTGGGTCTGGCTGGCTAAATCCTGGGCACGTGCCTGCACTCACTTCCTTAGTGCTGGTTTGAAGCATCGGGGCAGCTGTGTGTCATTGACCTGTTGCTCTCTGGCGACTTCTATGTTGGTAATAGCTGAAGCTTCCAGTAGGAAGCCAGTCTCTGTGGCCTGGGGCACTCCATCTTCCTGCACATTGAGGGAGATAATGAAGATGGGGCTCCCTTAGCAGAAGATACAGAGAGACCCTTGCCCTGCCAAAATATCCAGCGCCTTCCCTGTCCTAACTGGTAACAACTCTAGAGCATCTGGCCCACTAGACCTGCTCTGGGATTGGTACCAGGATAGTGCCAGGAAGCGAACACTTACCATCGCCTAGTGAGCATTTACTGTGTTTCGGCATATCTGCCCATAACCTTATGAAATGTGAAGTACTTGAAGGAATTCCTGCTCTACAGAGGAGAAACTAAAGCTAGAGACGTAAAATTATAGATACTTCCAGGGCCAGGAGTCTCAGAATCAGTGGAACCCACAGCCTATGCGCTCTACCCTCCCACCTCTCTCTTATCCTTCCCCTTTGCCTCCTCTCTCCTTTTCGTTTTTATCTACCCCCTCTCTCCCCTCTCCCTTCCTCCCATTTTGTCTTTTCCCTTTCCTTCCTTTTCTTTTTTCCTTAACTTCAACTGAACAATGTTATCAAGTATCCAGCTCACACGTGGTCATCTGTTGGCTGTTCAAGAACAGCCTGTTCCTCCTCCAGCATCTGGTCTGAGCAGGATCTTGCATTTCCTGAGTCCCCTGCCCCCAGCCCACCTTACTTCACTAAATCTGTGTATTATTAGTGGTTTCTAATGAGCTTTCCTAAAGGAACCAGTAACTGGTGCTGCCCCCTAGTGATACTTGTAAACATGAATAGTGGGGAGGTTGCTGATCAAGGTGCTGGAACCAGAGGTCAATGCTGCCCCCTGTTGGCCAAAGGTAAAAGTGCAGCCTATTTGGAGATGTGCCCCAAGCTTCAGGGTGAGGTGGTGATCGACTTAGTACCACATACACACACCTTGGGCAGGGTATTTTGTTGTTCTTCTATTGTGCCGAATGTATTATTTAATCCCCAGACCCTGAGGGAGGGTACCTTATTAGTCTACTGGATGACCCCACTGTGAATGCCTTCTTCTCCCATTGATCACACTGCATAGCCAGGAAGGCCTTTGTAAGCACAAACATGACCATGGGACCTCTGGGACCCTGAGATAAACCTCCACCTGACTGGACCAGATTCCCATGACTCTCAGGCCTACTGTGTCTTCCAGGCTGTGCTGAGACATCCCATGGGTATGGCATCCCCTCTAGGCCTTTCCCCAGGCTACCTGCTCTGAACTGCATGGCTTTTGATGTTTCTTGTAACTAAGTCTCATTTTTCTCCAGGATAAACTCCTCTGGCTTCCAACTAGAGAAAGAACAGACCCATGACAGGGATTAGAAGTCAGGCAGAGGAAGGAGGCAGGGGTCAGCGGGAGAGTGAACTAGAGCACCAGCCATGACTCAAGCTGGCCTCAGTCTCTGTGTTTCTAGGGATTATAAGTCAATGAGGTGACGGATATTATCATTAATGCTATCCATAGAGCTGACACAATTTTACTAGGGTCTCACAGCTGGTATATTGTAGGCCCAGGATCTAAACCTTCGACTTCACTATGTAGGCTGAGGGGGCTAGTCTAGGGGGAGGAAGCTGGAAGAATGTTTCTAAGAAGGACCTGCAGGTGAGTCTTGGAGCTTTCTGGAACATAGGGGTTCTTGGTACCTTGTGTTTGACACCAGCTATAAGGCAGACTTCATCTTGGAACCTGAAACAATAAAAGTTCCACTCAGGAATCTATTGTGTATGTGTCATTTAATCTGACTATCACAACTTACATGGTAAGTGTGTCCACCGGGTGTTGCTAGCTACGTTTATAAACTAGGCAGACATTCTGACAGGATGGCAGATTTTCTTCACATGATGCTTCTGGCTGCCTACATGATGACCAGCCATTTCCCAAGGAACTCACTCTAACTTGCATTTCCTTGGTGATGCCCATCTCATAATCACTTGTGGCTGTCTTTCTGGGCAGGTGTCTCCCAGAGTCAACACCACACTATGGAGTCTTTGCTAGAATTGAGGTAACAACAAAATTCCTGTTAGCAATCTGTTTAAATAGCTTACCTAGCTAATCGGAGCTCTCCAGGCTGTTTGAATGGGACACTCCTGCCACACTCCTGCTGAGTGGCCAGCAGGCCATTCTCTGGCACCCTTGTCCCCTCTGGCTTTCTGCCATCAATTGCATGCTTGCCAAGAGTCTGTTGGGTTTGTTTCCAAACTGGTTTGCATCAGTTACACTGGTTTTTGTAAAGAGGCAATTGAATTAGCGATCCCATAAGCTGGTGAAATAAGAACACAAAGGGGATATTTGTCTTTTACGAAACCTCAGTAAAGACTTGCGGTTTAAAAGCTACTTTAAATTGTGTGTGGAAGAAACAACTCCAAAAGATCTGGAAAGAAATACCCAGGAGGCAGCTGACGTGATACCTCAGCGGTTAAGAGCATGTGTGGTTCTTAAAAGGTCCCAGGTTTGATTCCCAGCACCACATCAAGAGGTTCACAACTGCCTGTAACTCCTAACCCTAACCCTAACCCCAGGAGGTCCGATGTCTCTGAAGGTACCTGCACTCTCATGCACACACACATACACATGTACACATGCACACATACACATGTACACATGCACACACACATACACATGCACATACACATGTACACGTGCACACACACATATACACATGTACACATGCACACACACATACACATGTACATGCACGCACACATACACATGTACACATGCACATACACACATACACAATCAAAATAATAAAAATAATTTTAAAAAGAAAGAACTTGTGGTTCCACACTCCTGTTGTTCCATTAGTTGCCTGCCAGTCTCTGGGTGTCCTTCACATATGAGAAGCAATGTGTGAAGCCCATGAACAGGGCTAAATTCAAGAAATAGATTGCATGGAAAACAAGTGTTTGTTTTCAATTGAATGAAATCTTCCAGGTGTGCCAGGCCGTGGCGGTATATGCCTTTATTCCCAGCACTTAGAACACAAAGTCAGCCTGGTCTATAAAGCAAGTTTCAAGAGATCCAAGGCTACACAGAGAAACCCTGTCTTGAGCAAACAAACGAAACCTCACAAACAAACAAACATAAATATTCCATTTAAAAGGATATCCTGGGGTGAGGAATGGATCTCTGTATTAGATCAACTGTCTAATGTGCTCTGGATCCAGGGTTCTATTTCTAGCACTTCATTTAAAAGTCACACAAGCTGGGTATGATGGTGCACACCTTATAGTCCCAGATACTTGGGAAACCAGTTTGTACCGCACAGTGAATTCAAAGGCCAGCCTCAGCAATTTAGCAAGATCCTGTCTCCAACCAAAATAAAAGGCTGGAAATGAGCCTCATTGGTAGAAAAAGCTTGTCTAGTGTGAGACTGACAGTCAGGGTTCAATTTCCAGCACATCAAAGAAAAAAAATCTCCTGCTGCTTTGAGTAACTGACTAACCTTTAGTCCTAGTTGTGATGGCTTTTACTGGAGGGTCATTATCCCCATTTTATAGGTGAGTAAACTGAGGCCCAGGAAACTGAAGATTGGAAACAGCATTCAAATCCAGCCAGTCTGGTTACCAAACCTGTACCCTCACTGTCTTTGCCAGCGTTGCCCAACTGAATGCTCTATGATAAGACAGGTGTACTGTTTTCCATCATTTCACTTTAGTAGCTAAACTTGACTTGTCTCCTGTAACAAAGGAATGGAATTCTTTTGGAACTTGCTTTGTTGATTTTTGACAAATATACATTATATATGTAGATAATACATCTTGATTATCTGCTTCCTGTACTCCCCACCCCCACTCCCTCGTAGGACCCTCAATTGCCCCTTCCCATTTCCCTAGACACTCCCAACACACTCCATTTCCCTCTTTGTAGCCTTTCCTCTTTTTTCCCTTAATAACACATTGTGGTGGTTTGAAAAAGAATGGCCCCCATAGGCTCCTATATCTGAACACTTAGTCATCAGGGAGTGGCCCTATTTGAAAGGATTAGAAGAGTTAGGAAATGGGGCCTTGTTGGAGAAAGTGTGTCACTGGGGGTGGGCTTTGAGGTTTCAAACATACCTGGTATTGCTCTCATTCTGCCTGTGGACCAGGAAGGAGCAGAGTGCTCAGCGACTTCTCCAGCATCATGCATGCCTCCATGTGCCCTGGCTTTTATAAGATTTGCTTTGGTCATAGTGTCTCTTCACAGCAATAGAACAGTGACTAAGGCAAGAGTTAGTACAAGGCAACAGGCATTGATGTGACAGGCTTAGTACCAGGGAACGGGCATTGATGTGATAGGCTTGACCATGCTGCTTATTGGACGATTTTGTACTATTTAAGTGGGTTCTTAATGGTCTATCCAAATAGGAGTGTGGACAAGGGTGCTGAGGGATATGTGACCTGTGACAGTTTGGTTCAATGACTCAGGCCACTAAAGAATATACGGCAGATGACAACTAGTATTTTACAGGTTGTCCTACCAGATGAATAATTCTGTGTTGGGGTGCCCCACTAAGCAGAGTCCATGGGGAAGTCCATGGAGTGGCCCCACTAGGCAGAGTCCATGGAGTGACCCCACTAGGTAAAGCCTGTGGGGTGACTGGCTGTGGATACTGGTTGTTTTCTGTCTGTAACTTTCTCAGGTGCCACTGCTATGCCTCCCTAATAAGAACAGTTGTGGGTTTCTTTCCACAGCCCATTGGTAGGGTGTTTTACATCTTTTGGCACACTTATAGTTGTGGATAGACAAGAAAATTGATTTATGACATATAGAAATAGTACCAGAATATTCTTCTTTACTGACACAGGAAAGTAACAGTATTTTCAGTCTCAAAGACAACTAATCTTAAACGTCAGAACAAATTCAGTCTAAACTCCCCTACAGAAAATATACACAAAGACTAATTCCCAGGTGTTGTTTATTGCTAAATCAAGAACATCAAGACATATCCCCTTGCAATAGTTGACTTTCTTCTGCACATACCCTGACCACTCATTTTAACTTGCTACTGTTATTGTTAATTCCTGAATTTCAATATCATTCTTTGTGTGAGAAAAAGTTACAAGCAAGGCCAAGCATTTACACTGGCTGGTCTTTGTGACTTTACTATCTTGAGAAAAACTGTATGACTTCATATGTTATGAGAATGAGTTGGGCCCTGAAAATGTAACATAATTGTAGCAGAGTTTGGCTAAGGATGCAGGGAGCAGCAGTAATGTAGGGGGAGAGAGAAGTACTGAGTACATATGAATGAGAGTGTGTAAGAGCAGCAGCAATGTAGGGATGAAGCTATGCAGTATGTGAGTGCATGGGCTGAGTGAGAGATGAAGAAGAAGCCTAAAGAGAGGGTGAGAGCTATGTGAGATAATGGATGCATGAGTGTGGCGATATGTTATATACTTAATAAAAGCAGTCTGAAATATCAGAGAAGAGATCCACCCACAGTCAATCCAGGAGGGTCAGAGAATGGTGACTCACACTTTTAATCCCAGCACAGGGAAAGAGGGGTGTGGTGATTTATGCCTTTAATCCCAGCAGATCTGAGTTTGGGGCCATCTTGGTTTACAGAGGGAGTTCCAGCCAGCAAGTGGTGGTGCCTTGCCTTTACTCCCAACAGAGATCTTTCTGTGTTTCTGTGAATTCAAGGCTAACTACCAACGAGTAGCCCATGCTTTTAATCTTAACCTGGATGTAATACAACTGGGGGAAGAAGGTATTTAAGGAAGGTGTAGGAAGACAGACTAGGCATTAGAAGGCTGAGGAAGCCTGAAGATAGCTGGGTGAGATTTGACTGTGGTGTTTCCTCTCTCTGATAGTCCAGCTTGTCCCTGATATCTGGCTCTGATTTTCATTTAATACAACCAGAATTCGTGCAACAAATGAGAGAATGAGTGAGTGAGCAAAGTGTGAATGAATGATGTAGAAGTATATGTGTATGAGTGACTGTAGGAGAGATAAAGCTATGAGAAAGTGTTGCTGCTACCTATAGGAACTGTGTAAAGAGCTGTATGGGAGTGTATAAGGACAATGTAAAATGTTTTTTAGTGAGGGAGCTATGTATATGAGATAAATAGCTATGGCTGAGTGGATATTTGTAACTGTGTTGAAGGCAAGGAAGATGAAATTGTATAAAAGGAGGTATAGAAAAGAAATAAATGTATGTAAAAGAAAAAATGTTAAGACATGTGAAAACAGATTTAACTGTGTATAGAGATGTATGATTGTAGTGAGAAGTTTCTAGCCCTGACTTTCTAGCCTAGCCCGGAGGATCATCAGAACCACTCACAGCCCTGCTGTCCCTTAGTCTCAATTAATCACACAAAGGCTTTTATTAATTTCATGCTGGTTGACCTATGGTTCAGTCATATCACTTGCTAACTCTTAACTGTTAACTAATCCATGTTTAGCCAAGTGGCTTAGTACCTTTTCTCAGAGCAGCATTCTGGCCCCCTTTCCTTTGTATCTGCTGGCATCTCTACTCTGCTCTTCCTGTTCCCAGAGTTTCCTTAGTCAGGTAGCCCCGCCCACACTTCCTGTCTGCCTTCTGGCCAATCAGCTGCTTATTAAACCAACAAGCGGGACAAATATTTACAATGTACTGAAAAATAATTCCACTGCATATGGTCAAATATACTTATATATATATGTGTGTGTGTGTAAAGAAAGATATAGAGATGTATGTATAGAATGCAGCAATGTGGAGATATGTAGCTGAATAAAGACAGAAGGAATCAGAGACGATTTTTAAGAAGTAAAAGAGAAAGTTACCATCAGAAGGCATGTTATGTTTCCAGTCAGTTAGATAGAGATTTATTATTAATTATCCTCAGATAAAAAAGTTTCTTATTCCTTCGATACTCTGAGGCATTTCCTTTATTGCCCTGGAGTAGATTGTGGAAGCTGGCCTCTCATGGTCCATGTTAGTTCAAGAAGCTTCAGAGAAGAAGAATATTAGTAAGCAGCACAGAGACTATTCTTGTGATAGTTTGGCTCCTTTTTGCTCTTGTCCTACACTACCCTGCAGGCTTGACCAGCTGAGCAAGGCTGCAGTGAGCTCTTAAATGCAATGGCCCTGCCGTTTCCAGAAGACAGAGCCCTCCGCTCCTTGAGCTCTTACATTATTTCTGTGCTCACCTCTGTGATGTTCTCTGAGCCTGTGTGTGTGTGTGTGGGGGGTGTGTCTATGTAGATTGTCCTACTCCATGCCAAGCACTCCACTGTCAATTATTCTCCACATTAACTACAGGCTAAAGCAAAGAGAAGCCTATCTAGCAAAGGCTGAGAACCACACTAATCTATGGGAATAAGCGCAAATATTTAGAAGTCAGTTTGGCAACATGTTGGGTACCAAAACAATGGTAGTACATTCTCCTCCTTTTGAACCATGTTTTTGAGCAGGTTTGCACTGCAGAAGAGAGGGTGGGGCTCTTTGGCAGCTGATCTATGATGGCACCATTGCCTAGTAAACTCCTCCCTTCAGGAAGTGTGACAGCCACCAGAACAAACTCACAGCAGGTGCCCTCCTACGCATGCCTCTTAGCCTGGTGACTTTAAAAATCATGTGAATCAAAGTGCCTAGCCTTGCTGTGAGGATTGACTTAAAGCATGCCTACGGGGTGGTCTTAAGAATCCTAAAATCCAGGCATGATGACACATGCCTATATTCTTAGCACTCAGGAAGCTGAGGTGAGAGGGCTATGAGTTCAAGACCAGCCTTTACCACATAGAAAGGTGTGTGTGTGTGTGTGTGTGTGTGTGTGTATGTGTGTGTTGTAGTAAGTTTTTCCCCTGCCCGTTGTGGGTCTAGGAAGTTTGCAACCTGGAGTTTGTAACTTGGCATGTGCGGTGGCTGCGGTTGGGAACCTGGTCTGTGCGCCCGCGGCTTTTGTCCTCCAAAAGAAATAAATCACACGCTTATATACTTTAACACTGTTTGGCCCATGTCTTATGCCCATTACTAGCTAACTCTTTCTTCTTAAATTAATCCATTTCTATTAATCTTCCCGCCACATGGCTCACCTCTTACATGTCTGCTCCTCTTGGGGGTCCGATGCAGAGTGAGTAACTCCACCCTTTCCTACCTGCCTGGCTGCCTCTGATTCTCCACTCACTTCTACGGTGCCCTGCATGGGTCCAAACAGTTATTTATTTACATCGTACAGAGAACATTCCACCACGTGTGTGTGTGTGTGTGTGTGTGTGTGTGTGTGTGTGTGTGTGTGTTGCTGAATATTTAACTAGGCAAAGATGTGTTGCATTTGTTTATGCTGCATTTGTTTAATTATGTAAAGAGGTGTTGCATTTGTTTAATTATGTAAAGAGGTGTTGCTTTTGTTTATACTACATTTGTTTAACTATGTGAAGATGTGTTGTTGTTTCACCTTGCCTACCTAAGGTACCTGATTGGTAGCTGGAAACAAGACCAAGCTGTAAGTGAATGTTACAACTCTGGGGAGTGGGTGAGAGATATCCTGACTGTTTGGGAAGTCAGGCTATGCCTGGAGCGGCTAGGACAGCACTGACAGCTGGAGCTGCAATGGGACAGCTCATCTCTGGAAGGAAAGGGATCCTGACTGTTTGGGAAGTAGGGCTATACCTGAAGCTGGAGTGCGGTGGGGGATGGTATCCCTGCCCCTCTCCTGGAGATCCACTGCAGCTGAGTTTTGTGGGGACCCTTAAGGGGACTTCTTAGCAGACCACTGTATTGCATGAATTCTATTTAGTATTATCATGAAAACCTGGAGCCAGATATTGAGAAAAAGCTGGAATATCAGAGAGATAGGGAACAAACCCAGTCAGTTCTCACCCAGCAAACTCCTCAAGCTGAACAGGGTAAGTCCTATCTTCACAGGTCCTCAGACAGACAGCTCCCTCAGGCAGAATGGCTGAACTTCTCCTAGAGCTAGGATTAAAGGTGTGAGCTGCCACTCCCTGGTTGTTAGGTCTTGAATTCAGAGATCCAGAGGATCTCTGTCCCCCAGTGATGGGATTAAAGGCATGGGTCACCCACCATTCCTTGACTTTCATGGCTTGGCTCTGTGGGTGGCTTGTCCTCTGATAAGTCCAGACTATTTTTTTTTATTAAATATACAATATATGACCACACCTCTGCTGCTTCTTCTCTCTCCCGTACAGGTTGTTACTTCTTTTTCTTCACTCTGCTCAAGAGGAAACTCCTGGAGAAATGTAGCAGTCTTTTCCTGGTACCCAAAAGAGATGTTACTTTTTCTTCTATGTCTTGTTCAGACCCCCTAAGGGTCAGTCTATGCAAGGTTTTTCTGCTGAGTTCCCCTAAGGGACATCTCAGCAAGTTCTCTGTGGAGGTGAATGAAGTTCTTCATCCAAGATTCTTTTGAGAAAGAGTATTTGGGAAGGAGGAGTCCAGGAGAGTGGCTGCCTCTACCAGGGTAGGAAAGAACAGTCTACAACTGAGTAGGCAGAGGGGTTTGTATGGGGGTTCTTAGGGTTGGAGTTCTCCAGGGATACTCAAAAATTGGTTAGTTATTCCTGCTCAGGGATTGGTTAGTTTCTTTGGTCAGGGGCAGAGATGGCTGATTTCAGGGCCAAACTGTGTTCCTTTCTCTGGCCTTTTTTTTAAGCATTTGGACTCTAATTCTAAGGCCAGGGCCTATTTATTTCACTGACTCTGCTTCTAGGGTCCAAGTGTGTTCCTTTGGTACTAGTTTCAGAGTCAGGGCATGTTTCTTTGGTTCTGGGTTAAGGAGAAAATTGTTTCTTTCACTGGCTCAGGTCTCAGATCCAGGTTGTGTTTCTTTCACTGACTCTGGTTTCAGGGCCAGGGTGGATTCCTTTGGCTACTTCTTTCCCTACACAAGCATTCATAAGTAATAAGTCTCCATCTCATGATTTGGGGGCAAGTGGTCCAAGAAATCAGGCTACAAGTTTATTTTGGGGTTTTGGTTTTTTCCAAGACAGGGTTTCTCTGCTTAGCCTTAGCTGTCCTGGAACTCACTCTGTAGACCAGGCTGGTCTCAGACCCAGAGAGATCTGCCTGCCTCTGCTTCCCGGGTGCTGGGACAAAAGGACTATGCCACCATTGTTGTTTATGTTCTTTGGGGGGGCCTGCCATTCAGCTCCCAAATAGATCACACACAGAGACACTTATTCTTAATTATAAATGCCCGGCCTTAGCTTGACTTATTTTTTGTCAACTTTCCTTAAATTATCCTGTCTGTCTTTTGCCTCTGGGCTTTTACACTTTTCTATTTCTGTATATCTTTCATTCTTACGCGGTTTCTGGTTGTCTGGTTGAGTGGCTGGCCCATGGAGTCCTCCTAATTCTCTGGTTTCTTCTTTTTCTTCTTTCCAGATTTCTCCCTCTACTCATCCTCTCTGCCTGCAGTCCCACCTACCTTTTCTCCTGCCTCGCTATTGGCCATTCAGTTTTTTTTTATTAGACCATCAGGCGTTTTAGGCAGGCACAGTAACACAGCTTCACAGAGTTAAACAAATGCAACATAAACAAAAGTAACACACCTTAAAATAATATTCTACCACACACCACTGCCCGCCCATGAGAGATCTTTAAAACAGTCAAAATAAAGCAAAAAAATCCAAGGAAGTTCTCATTACTCAGAATGATCCTCCAATTCAGAACAAAGATACAACAGATAAAAAATAAAATAAAATAAAAGGGAGTATTTAGAGAATGTATTAATTAATCAGCTGCTGTTGTGATAAAACACCATGACTAAGTTATCATATAGAAGGTTTATTTGAGCTTATTATTTCAGAGAGAACTCACATCTTGAACTACAAACAGAAAACAGTGGGAACTTGGGAGTAGCTGTGTCTTTGAAACCTCAAACCCATCCCTGCCTCCACTGACACACCTGTCTAACCAGGCCATACTTCCTAAGCTTATTCTAACAGCACCCCTGGGGACCAAGCATTCATTTATCTGAATCTGTGGGGGGCATTCTCATTTAAACTACCCCAGGGAAAAACAAACTTTAAAAACTGCTTTACTGTGAAAATTCTAAAATGCACACGTGTTGTATGATATTTTGTTTGTGTTCTGACAAATAAAGCTTGCCTAGAGATCAGAGGGCGGAGGTAGGAATTAGTTAAGAAGAGGCCAGTCAGTGGTGGCTCACACCTTTAATCCCAGCATTTGGGAGGAGGAAGCAGGAAGATCAGGAGTTCAAGACCACCCTGGGCTATAAGAGATTGGACCAGTCTAAAAGAGAAACAGAGCCACATGGTGATAGAGGCCTTTAATCCCAGCACGAAGGAGATGGAGACAGGGATCTTGGCCTCTATTCCATCCAAGGAGTCAGGAGTGACTGTGGCTACTCCTTGGCTTCTCTGATCTTTCACTCGGCTTCTCTGATCTTTCAGCTTTTACCCTAGTATCTGACTCCAGGTTTTTATTACTAAGACTAATTAGGCTCCTGCTTCACACACAGAAGTAGAGAGAATTATTTGAAAACGTTTAATAGTCTCTTGACATATCTTTGTTGTTGTTTGTTTTTCTTTCTTTTTTTCTTTTGAGATAGCTTCTACTGTGTAGCCTTGGCTGTGCTCAGCTTGCTCTGTAGACAAGGCTAGCCTCAAACATCCAAAAATCCACTTCTTTCTGCTGGGATTAAAAACATGTACCACTATGCCTAGGCTACAGCAGATTTATTATTAACTGTTAGTAAAGTGAAAATGTATTCGTGAATAGTGGAAGCTTTAATATCCCCATTAACTTTAGAGTGTTGATCCTCATGCAGCTGAAAGAAGACTCAGTGTCAGTGCCCCTAAGGAAATGGTCACAGACAGCTGGTCAGGACTGCAGCCCTGGCTGAAACCACAAGCCAAAGAGGGATCATGCTCACACAGCTGCCATTTGGCCCCCACATAACATCCTCATCTTCCTGGGAAGAGTGGTCCCCTCCAGTGTGGATGTGAATATGATTCTCTCTCTCTCTCTGGTTCTCCTAAAGTATATTTGTCTTCCAGTGGCCAAAACATTCGGGGACATCCCCTACCCAATCTTATCATCAGTATTCTTCAGTTAGTGAAAAGCGGCCTTTTATCTTGTGCAGCCCAGATCCCTGAGTGTCAGTCAGGCTGCTGACAAGTCACAGATGCTCTCTAAGGAACTCCCAGTGATGTCCCCCGGGCTGAAAACAGTCAATTCTGTTAAGAGGAACACACAGAGATCTTATCAAGGGAAATACTTGAGCCTGTTGGCCTTCTGGAAAAATCACTGAACTTCATTATAACTGTAAAAATCAATTTTTTACAATCCCTAAAGCCCTTCAGAATGAGCAATGTGGAAGGGGCTGAGAAGAAACTAGTTGGGTGGAGAGGTTCTGTCATTTGCTGGTGAGACCCTGTATTGAAAACATTTATTTTATCCTCACAGGAATCCCACCCGGCAGACATTCCTACCCACCTGCTAAGATGGAGACGGACAAACTGAGTCCCATTGAGGTGAGTCACATGTCTAAGAGGGGACCCCAGGTCTCAGATGACTGTCTACTCCGTCCTGGCCCCTTATTCATCACCTGCTTTTGTGTGGCCTTAGATGAGTCCCCTCTCTGTTCTGGACCTCATCTTCCTCTCTCCAACATGGGAGCGGCAAAGGCTGCCACCTTTGAAGGAGCCCCCAGGCCTCGCTGAAAGGCCACGGGTATAATGCTAGCACCAGGGACAGAGGAAAATCACTAGGTCTTCTCAGGTCCCCAAGCAGGGGGTGGGGCAGGAGGGTAGACAGAAGCGGGGGGACTGAGGGAGTGCCTGAGGGAGTTCTGTTTTTGGTACCTGCTCAGCTGATGACTTTCCAAGCTGAGAAACACACATATACAAACCCTAACCTCCTCCGGCTTAAAATAGAGCTGCTGAACCAAAAATGCCAAGCACAGGGTAGAGTCACCTGCCTGGCAGGGCCAGACAGTGCCTCCATGGCCCCATTTATATGCACCCCAGTGGGTACATCTGACAAGGCATCCTCAGCTCTATGTCACGGGATCCTCAAAGCAGTGGGACAGCCCCATCTACCAAGGCTCTTGCAGCCCTCTTACGGATGAAGAAAGCAAGGTCCCCAGCGCTGATGGAAGAGTGACATCTCTGACTGTGCCCAGCCTAACAAGAGTGGTGCCTGCCCTTGGGACTCAGGCAGCCCCATGTTCAAGGCCTGTCTCAGCCATGATCACAGGGGCTTGACAGACTGATTGACACCGTCTCTTTCCTGACCTGTAGAGGCGACACTGTGGCAATGCTCAGCATCTGTGGGCAGGCAGTCTTGAAAAGAGAGGAAACAAGGCTACCAGCCCAGGGGCCCCTGGGAAGTGGCATAGCACAGCCGCTGTAAGGGTCCTCTGTGGAGAACACTGGCATCTCTAGGAAAACCGAAGCACAGAAAGGTGGAGATGCTCTATCTCTGAACATGCACGTATAAAATGCAAGAGTACAAATTTGAACTCAAGCCTTTGTGGACCTCAGCTGTGCTCCAGATCATCCTCACAAACTCTCTCACACCCCACACCCCACACCCATGACTAAGCTGTTTCCCAAGCCCGCTAGTCCCCACAGGCTCTTCTCCAGCTCTTCTTACGTGGAAGGGCCTGGTGCCCTGCCCCCATTCCGAGGCTTCTGCCCAGGTTTCTGCCTCTCTAATGCAGGGAAGAATCAGAAAAAACAAACTTGCTGATGCCCTTACTAAAAATAAAGTCTCAGCAACTGTGTTAGCTCTCCCGTGTCAGCAACCTGCTTCTGGGCCACTTGGCTGCCATACTGACTCTCTGAGGGTGAAGGCATGCAAATATTTTCTGTGGACACTGAACCCCAATTCCACCCCAGAGCTGAGGTCTTCCAGGCCAGGGTCCACTCACTGTGATACCAATAGTGGCTAAAGACTCCTAAGCAAATCCTGTTGGCAAGCAGGTGCTCATCCCCAGGCCTCTCCATTTATCCCATGGCAGCTGTCAATCATAGCCAACAGGGAGACTTCCTCCTACCTCATACTCTCCTCCAAATTACCTTCTTGGGCTGAGGAGAAAGTAAAGTGTGTGCTTCACAACTATGAGAACCTGAGATCAGTCCGGAACACCCATTTTTAAGTCAAGTGTGGTGGTATGTGGTGGTTATCTCCACTGAGGAGGTCAAGTCAAGAGGATCTCTGGGACAGGCTGGCTAGCCAGTTGGCGGAATTGGAGAACCCTGAATCCTAATGAGAAATTTTGTTCCAAGAAAATAACACGGTGGATAGCTCCTGAGGAGTACCATTCAAAGTTGATGTCTGGCCTCCATACAAATGTATGCACATGTGCATGCATATCACACCCACATGTGTACTTGCACATCCACAACCCCCCCCCACACACACACAAAGAACTTTCTGGTTCTCTTAACATGGGTCTCCCTGGGCTACTATAAATGTGCCTGTGTTTCCACATTCTTTTCTCTAAACAAAGCAGGGACTCATTTTCTTCCTATTTCCAGCTCCTGGACGTCACCGCTTTGCCTTGTCTTGGGACCTTTTCTCCAGTGATCAGGCTGAGTGGCTTATGCTATCTTCTCTCTGGGTGTCTCTCCTGCCTGTGGTGATGCTGGACCCACCCACCCAGAGGTTTGAGATCATCCGCCATGTTGAGACGAGCTGATCATCAGCCTATGCCATTAGCCTTAGCTTTCCTTTGCCAGGCAGCCAAACAGATTCACAGAACCCAAGGATGAGGCACAGGCATCCTTAGGGGCCATTCTTATGCTACTGCAGTTCCTTATAAGACAAAAAAATAAAATAAAAGCAAAATAAAAAACAACATGGTAAGCCTGGCAGTGGTGGCCCAAGCATTTACCCTCAGCATTTGGGAGGCAGAGACAGGCTGATTTCTGTAGGTTCAATGTCAGCCTGGTCTACAAAACAAGTTCCAGGACAGCCAGAGCGATTATATAGAGAAACTCTGTCTTGAAAAACAAACAAAAAAATGAACAAGTAAACAAATCAGTTGTTCTACAGATGGTGAATCAGCTGCATCAGTCCAAGCTCTGGAAGCAATGGAGGAAGTGAGCTGTTCCAACCTACACATCGCAAAAAGTCCTCATTTGACCTCAAACTAGATGTGTGCTGTGCTGAAGACCAGAGGATGATCCTTGGGAGTGATGCATATGTGAAATGCAAGGGTTGTAGTGCAGTGGGAGAAATGGATGATGGCAGACACTGGAGACCTCTAGGAGCTCAGAGGAGACCACCTGAGGAGGTGTTAGGAATGGCAGAGTGGCCAGCATGAATCAGCTGGGCTGAGATAATTAAACACATTAATGCTTGTATGGCACTTCTGCTGCTATCTGGCCCTTGACAGGAAGGCAATAGATGCTGGCTGAGTGGGATGGGGAGAAGGCTGTATTGTGTCAGGCAAGAGTTTATGGCAGAAACTGAAAGGTGAGGGTGGCCGAAGCAAGCAAGGGTGAGAGACTGTGGGTGGTAAACTAGAGTAGTAAGGACAAGAGCAACACGCGCCACACTGCCTGCAGCAGACACCAGGGAGGCCCAGTTGTTCCCAATGGGCTTCAAGTGAGGGTAACTGGTGCTGTAGCCAAGTACCCACACAAGCCCGCAGGTAGGAATCTGAAAAAGGTACCATTTTGGTGCTTGGGGACAATAGTGTGCTCCTTGAGAAGTGGGGTCAATAAAAGGTTTCCCAAAGACTTAGCTGCTCAAGTGCTACCCTGGGGCCATTCCCATTACCTCCACACCCAAATCTACCAGTGACTTGTCCTGTGAATTAGAGTATATCAGCTTCTGTGACAGATTGACTCTCCAAATCAGACCCTGATATAATGCATCAAAAGTTCCAACTAGGTTGTCCTGACAGCACACAGCTTTCCTATGCTCTTTGGGGTGCTATGTTCAGCTTGCAGGAGAGGCAAAGAGGTGTGGGGAGGGCAGGGCTTTAGAGCTCAGCCTGGGAATAATGTGTCATTTGTGCAAGAATTTACTGGCTAAAGCTTGGACTGGTGAAGCCTCCTGATGCCAGGGAACTTAAACAACACGGCTTGCTGTGTGTCCAGCTCTCTAATGTATCACAGGGCCACCTGCTTACCCTAGGCTAGCCCCCCTTATCTGGGTGATGCCATCCTCTTGAGGGGTATTCACTTTCTGCCACCTTTTCTTTCCCACATCAAAGTTCTTTCTTCTGAGATGTGGTGGTGAGACACGGTGCCAAGTAGCCCAATCAGGACTTGATCTGATCTACCTGCCTCCACTCCTTATATGCTCAGATTTCAAGTGTGGACAGCCATGCCTAGCTCTGACAAACAGGTTATGGTAGAATTGTGCATATTTCTGCTTACATCTTTTCCACGAGTTTCAGTTGTCCTAAAGTTTCTCCCTGGGATCTGGAATGGTGGCTCATCAGTTAAGAGTATTGACTGTTCTTCCAGAGGACCTAGGGTTCCATTCCCAGCTCCCACATGGTGGCTCTCAACTGGAAAGCACCTACATGATGGCTCACAACTGGAAACTGTAACTACACTTCCAGGAGAACCTATACCCTCTCCTGACCTCCATGGGGCCCTGTGCAAGTGGTACACAGGCATACATGCAGGCAAACAAAATAAAAATTAAATTAAAAATGGATTTATAGAAGTCACTGCTCGCTGCCTCTCCAGCCTGCATCCCAATTCTCTGGGCTCCAGCCACATCAGCTTCACTGCTGTTCCCTGCTGTCTCCTGCCATCAAGTCACTTTCCTTCTGATTTGGCGAGGAACCTACATTTGTGGTCTGGATTTTCTCTCCTTGGTCACTCCTGGATGGCTTGGCACGCGCCTCTCCAAACGCGCTATTTTTCTCCTCTATCACACCTGTCTTATCTTATTTATCATCCCTCCCTGCTTGCTGGTATACCCGTTCTACTCCCACCGAGAATGGTGGGCACCAGAGGGCGCTTGATAAACATCTCCTAGATGATAGACGGGAGAAAGAAAAGGGTGACTAGCCCCGTATCCTATGGCGAGCTCGGGATGGAGGCGGGCCCTCTGCACACCTGGGCCGGGCCTCTGCACCAGATGTCTCTGCCAGGACCTGCGTGAGCTAGAGCGGGGAAACAGCTCAGAGCTTGCCCTCTGCTCCACGCCAGGCGCTGAGGGATGGAGCTGGCACCGTCGGGGCGCATGGAAACCAGAACCTGGAGCCCACGAGACCTGATGAGGAAGCAGAGTGCGCGCACCGCAGCGCTCATCCTGTGCATCCTGTCCTACTTGCTGGTGGGCGCCGCGGTCTTCGATGCGCTGGAGTCGGAGGCCGAGCGCAGCCGGCAGCGACTGCTGGCCCGGAAGCGCAGCGAGTTCCGCAAAAAGTACGGCTTCTCTGCCGACGACTACCGCGAGCTGGAGCGTTTGGCGCTGCAGGCGGAGCCCCACCGCGCCGGCCGCCAGTGGCGCTTCGCAGGCTCCTTCTACTTCGCCATCACCGTCATCACCACCATCGGTGAGCTCTCGGAGCCTCCCCTCTGTCCTGCTCAGTCCCGATCTCTCCTCGGGTGCTGTCTCACCCTGTCCCTGTCTTTGGAAGGGGCATGTTAGCTCTCTGAGGCTCATTTGCCCCACTGGGCGGAATGGAGACAGTCAGTAAGGGTTTGCTAGGAGGCTGGTTAGAAGGTGGTTAGAAGAAACCCCAGGGTTTTGAGGAACAGAAGTAGGCTTCCTTGTCCCACAGTATCAGCTGTGTAGCCTTAGATAAGTTTCCAGACTTCTCTGAATCACGGTGTTCTCCTTTGAAAACTTTGAGTCCTAACATATCTTCGGGGGCTTCGGGCAGGAGGGGGTGTCAGCTGTGGTGGAGATTATTATGTGTGCAGGTCGCTTTAGCATAGAGCCTGACCCACAGAAAATACCGTGGAAATAAGATTGTCTTTTTATTATAATAATAACTATTATTCTGTTAGCCTCGTATAACAGAATTCTCATTTGCCTTGTGACTGCTGTGTGGCTAGTGTCTTAGGACCAATAGTCCAACCACTTGTTAAGGGAATGACTGATTGTCAAAGCTTCGACGCACACTAGGGCATCCAGAGGAGCCCCTGTGTATACTATCTGGTCTCCAGCTGTTGCCATAACTACACCTTAGCTAGGACCTGAGGAGCTAAGCCTGGGGAACCTGCAAAGAGAGAAACAGACTCTTGGGCTTCAGATGTATCAGCCAGGTGTCCCACATAGCCTCAGAGGTTAGACGGGAGCCCACATCTGGGAGAATGCACTTGCACTGGAAGAAGCCTTGGGTTTAAGCACATCAGCAACTCTAAAGGATAAGTTCTGGGCACCTCCAGCACCTACCTTCTTGGGCAAGGTACTGTGTCCCCTTGAAACCGGTTTTTGTCAAAGGCAAAAATGCAAATGTTTTACCTTGCTGGGCGAATGCTAGATTTAAGTGAGGTCAGGTGTGTAAATGACCCAGCATGGTGTCATAGGCTTTGCAGGCACTAATCATTAGTAATAATTTATTATTTGCCAACTATAAACCCAGTTCTCATTCAATGCTTCTGCTCTCTCTTGTCTATAAACCCCATTCTCAAGACACTCCCATTTGCTGTACCTACAAATGTTGTACCATTTTTGAAGCCTCTGCCAATTCCCACTGAAGGCTTATGGAAACAACCCTGTAGAAATGGGAAATGTCTGGGCTTTTCTGGCCACTTGGGGGCACCACCACCTGCTTTTTTTTTTTTTTTCTTTACCTTTCTGTTTAAAAAAAAAAAAAAAAATGCCTTGACATTTGCACAGCTCCATCTCCATAAGTCTGCTTTCTTTAGCACAAAACAGGGTTAACAGCGTTAAACCTGGGCCTGATGAGACATTATGGAGAGTATCTGGTATGTGTTGATGTTATCACTCATTTTCCTCTGCTCAAGCAGATGAAAGCAGCATTTCATTTCCTAGCCTGTTCGTCCTAAGGAGGCCCGGTCCCCTCTAGCTCTCCTCTCCTCCCATTTGGTTTGAGTCTGTTAAACTTTCTTTGAACCTATTATCCGTGTATCTATGCAGAGCATAGGTGACTCAGGGTGTACAAAATTGGCTTCCATGGTTCTCCCTCAAGGATTCTAAGTAGTGAACATCAGTGTCTGTCTCCCCTGGTACCCCAGGGAGGCAGACCCACAGGGCCACTCAGTGGGGGGGGGCAACCAACCATGAGGCTCTTATGTTTATGTTACAGTGAGACTCTGAATATTATATATGTTCATACTGCACATTTCACAAGGTACCAAGGGGTGAAGAATAGAAAGAAAACTCGTTCCTGCTCCCCACTTCCTGGAAACCATTGGTCTGTGTGTGTGTGTGTGTATGTGTTTGTGTGTATTAACTGTCCAGAACAATGGGTTTCACTGTGACATTTTCATGCACACATGTCATGCACTCTGATTATATTCACCCCCACCCCCACCCCTGAGACTCTCCTGACCTCCTCCTCTGGACCTCTTCTCGAGTGGTTACTCTTCTAGGTTTCATGTTTTGTTTTGTTTTAAATCTAGATTCCACATGAAAGAGGAGACATGTCATCTTTGTTGTTCTGAGTCTCTATTCCGCCTCTTGATCTGTTTGTTCATCTCTCTGGTCCACAGATATCTTACCCATCTCTCACATACTTCCTGCAATATGCTCTGTGTATACGTTCCTTTAAACAATCACACATGTTGCTCTCTTATATCAACACTAAAGAGCCACATCATTTTTTATTTTTCAATCTGAATGACAGGGTTTCTCAACCATGAAAGTACTGACATCTTACATCTTGCCCTGGTTAATTACATTTTGGGATCTACCCTGTGCCCTGTAAGATGATGGTAGCATCCTCAGCCTCTGCCTCTGGATGCCAGCATCACACAGCTACCCCATTCCCATTCCCTAGTAGAGACAACCAAGAGCTTCCTTAGATGTTGCCAGATGTCTGCATGGTGATAATGGCCACTATGGTCTGGTGTATCATTCTGCCATTTGAATTGTGCTGAGATGAACCTAACCAGGCCTCTATTGATGGCTGTGTGTTTTTGCTATGACCACAGTGGAAGCCCATGTGTGCACACCATTTCACAGATCTGTATGTACCATATAGAACTTCCTAGGGGGTCTGTATGCTTTACCTACAGAAAGACAAGATCAGTCTATTGGAAGAGGGATATGCCCTTTGGGAGATGGACCCCCTCACTTTTCCCTGGTTATGGGTCCATGGAAGTTATTGTTGCTCTCCCCAGAAAGAGACAGATCCACACATTCCACCACAATAGCACAGTAGCCTACGACTCAAGGGAGCCCATGAATGCTTAGATCCCATGAAGGAACAAGTGAACAGCGCTGAAACCAGAGACTCCCAGAACCGATCGGTGTTTAGGGAAGGCTGATAGGGTGGCAGGAGATAAGGAGGGACTGGGGGGGTAGGAAGAAGAGAGGAGGCAGTCCAAGTGGGGGAAGAAAATATGAACAAAGTATAGAAATGACTTTCTAGTGGGGAAATGACAGGGTGTACCTGGAGAGTGTGGGTGTAGAAGGGGTGAATATGGAGACTGGGAACTTGAGAGGAGGGGTGAGTCTGGAGAGTGGGGAGGTGAGCAGAGAGGGGTGAGGCTTGGAAGTGGTGTGACTGGGGGCTCCTTTTGAGAGGTGGGACTTTACCCTATAGGTACTAGGAAACCACAGAAAACTTGTCTCCTGTTCCTTCCTACCAATGCATAATTTGCTAAAATTCATGTTTTCTGTACACCGTTGCTTGTCTGAGCACCTATCAAACACATACAGACCAAACCACAGGACCCTCCAGTACTGCCCAAACTCTTTGTTCTTGTGTTGTCCTTCAACCCTAGGACAGCCAGCCACAGGGCTGTTCTGTCCCCACCAACTGTTGTTTCCAGAGTATCCCATCAACTGGCTTCACGCTTTGGAGCTGGGCTTCCTCCACTGGGCAAAATACACTTAAGATCCATCCTTTGATACTGCTGGGAACAGAAGATGTGGGTCTGAAGGACCACAGGTGGATTATCCACCTCCGGGGGCGGGTGTGTGTGTGTGTGGGGGGGGGGTGGAGGGAGGAACACATGGGATGTAAATAGAAAAACGGGGATTCAGAGTGTGGGAATGACCTAAATAGGGCTTGGAGCTGCTGAGGACAGGCAGGACCGGGGTGGAAGCACCTTGACGCAGGGGCTCTCAGCACCCCATCTCTTTTTCCGCACAGGGTATGGCCATGCGGCACCAGGTACAGACTCCGGTAAGGTCTTCTGCATGTTCTATGCACTCCTGGGCATCCCCCTGACGCTGGTCACCTTCCAGAGCCTGGGCGAGCGTCTAAACGCGCTGGTTAGGTGCCTGCTGCTGGCGGCCAAGCGCTGCCTGGGTCTGCAGCAGCCGCACGTGTCCGCGGAGAACATGGTGGTGGCCGGACTGCTGTTGTGCGCAGCCACCCTGGCCCTCGGCGCCGCTGCCTTTGCGTACTTCGAGGGCTGGACCTTCTTCCATGCCTACTACTACTGCTTCATCACCCTCACCACCATCGGCTTCGGAGACTTCGTGGCGTTGCAGAGAGACGAGGCGCTGCAGAGGAAGCCTCCCTACGTGGCCTTCAGCTTCCTCTACATCCTGCTGGGGCTCACAGTCATTGGTGCCTTCCTCAACCTGGTGGTCCTGCGCTTTCTGGCCAGCACCGAGGTCCCTGAGCACTCAGCCCGCCGCACCAACACATTCCGCAAGGGGGCGCTGAAGAGCCGTGTTGGCGTTGCAACCTCCACCTGCATCTCTCAGGGCATCCATCAGCTGGAGACCTGGGCCTGTGACAATCCGGCCTACTCTCCTCCCATGAGTCCAGAAGCCCTGCACCACTGCCACAGCAGCTCAGACAGATGCCCAGCACGGAGGAAGTCCATCTGACAGTCCTACCCTATCCGGGCCAGGCCTGGCCAATGTCTAGCCCTGTTTGTTAGCAAACCCATCCTTCCTCCGGCTTGGAGGGAGTTGAGGCTCCTGTAACCAACTGTGGCTCATCCCTTCTAGAAATGAATGCTGTACTAAAAGCACAAGCCAACTTTACAGTCACCGTGGAGGTGTAAACTGTTTAGTCTAAACTTGTAGGAAAATGTGGCCTTCAGCCCCAGGAGGCACGGTGACAGCAGGTCACCTCTTCAAAGAATGACAAGTAGTTAGCTTCTGCTCCGAAGAGGGCACACGATATCTTGCAGGAGAAAGGCATACTTTTAAGCACTAGAATATAACTAATAAGAGTAGATGCTCATGCTAGAAGTATGAGATAGTGACAGACTGAAGACAGTAATGGATCACAGTGGACAATTTCTGCACTATATGGATGCTCTGCATGAAGGGTGGAATGACCCCATGTAAATGGTTGCCCCCACTGTCAAGCAGAAGCCTTGTCCTTGGCTAGCCCCTTTTGGATGAAGGAAATGGTCTTCCCGAATCACTACCTATAGGCAGCTCCATGGCTTGGGATAAATTTTATTCTGGGTCCTGCCAATCATCAACAGCATGTCACTGGGATTCACGGCACCTTCCAGGGCCTCAGTTTCTCCATCAGTAAGAGTTCATTTGTAGACCCTGCTTCAAATGGGCACCTATGGGAGAGCTCCCTGATGCAATCCTCTACTCATAGAGGATGTTAATGTGCCAATAGTGAGGTACCTTGGCAACCTAGAGTGCTCACCCCTTAAAACATACATCCCTTAGCCTCCCAGACAGAATTGTCTTGATGCAAAACAAGGGCAAAACCAGAGTAGAAAAACCAAAAACTTTAATTTCCAACATGAGCTATGTGGTCATGAACACAATGCAATGTGACCCACTCCAACTCAAAGCCCCCCCAACCCCTCCCTCCCTCCCTGAAGGACCAGGCTGTTCCTGCTCCCCAAGAGGACACAGGGAAAGGTGGGTAGATGGAGGGAGGCTCCCAGCCCAAGGACTCTGGGGTCCCACCTTCCTGCCAAGTTGTGGGAGGACTCAAAGGGCTCAGAGGTAACACCCATATCTTCTTCCAGCCTCCACCCAGCCCACACAGGCTCTCTTGCTGAGATGAAAAAACCCTTGGGGCTTGCCACGCAACCTTGCAGAAACTCATTCACCAAGGTCCTGTTCTATAGACAAAGGCCCTCTTGGAGGACCAAGAGAGAGCCATTGCAAGGGACAGGAAGGGGGTCCAAGACCCTGGGCCTGGCATAGTGCTGTTGCTCAATAAATAAATGCAGGTGACCTTGCCTGGTGCAACAGCTCTGCCCTGGGAGAGTGTGGGGTGCTGCGTTGTTTCTGAAAGTGCTCCAGAATCTCTTGCCTTAAGGAACCCAGTGGTCAATCAATCGCTTGTAGAAAAGAAAGCTTAACTACCTCAGCTGTGTGCTTGCGTCCCTGTGCTGTGGACCACAGGAGAATGAGCTGGCACTCAGTCCCTGCCAAACCCGGTGCTTTGGCAAACAGCTCTTGGGACCTCCACCTCTTCCTCCTGGAGATGGGGCTGACGAGACAAGCCTCCCTTTGCTCGCTATTTGGGGCTCTTGTGAGGGTCCATGTAAAATCACTGGGGGGCACATTGTAGAAAGTGCTATGGGAAATAGTTCTGTCCCTTTGGAAGGTGAAAGAGGACATCCCTCACTCTACAAACCCGGGTGGGAGTTTGTGTTTCCCACCCACTCCCAGCTGGACCCGAAGATGTTAGGACCCAGAAAAGGCCTAGAACAAATCCTTCAGTCTATAATCACTGGGGAGAAGGCCCAGGAGATCCCCACATCCTGGCACCTCCTCTTCTTCCAACTCAAGCCTAGAAAAGACAGAAGCCCAGAAGAGAGAGTCCAGCAGGGCTTAGAAGCTGAAATGATTATGATGGTGGCCGACCCGCCCCTTAGTGCTGGTCTCCATGCTTTAGCTCCAGCTCTGGTCCCCTGTGCATACTGTGGAGAGCCTTTAATCAGATGACTTCCTCCTGCAGCCTGGCTTTCCTCAGCTCAAGAACTGGCTACAGCTTGTCCGGCCATAATTTGGTGCTCCAAAGAAAAGGAGTAGAAAGGATGAGATTCAGCAGCCCCTTTATCCTGCCCTGGCTCCTGCTCAGCACGAGACATGAAGAGGAGATCTAGGCAGAAGTGCCACTGGGCACACCAGTGACTCCAAGATGGCTCTCCTCAGGTAGGGCCTTGGCATCTTTTTTTTTTTTTTTTTTTCAAAATGCAAATGGACTCAAGATCCACAGGCACTGCCCTTCAGAATGCAGAGGCATTCTGGGAAAGGAAAATGGAAATGGCCCTTTACATGGCTGTCCTATACATGGCCTCTGTCCAGAGAAAAAAGAAACACCCCTAGAGACTCAGCACCAGAAAGGCCCCCAACTCCACCCTCTTACTCTTCTCCAGATGGTAGACTTTGAGTTGACAGAGGGTCAGACAGCAGTGTGGACAGACTGGGCTTGATAATCCCCGAAGCTAATGATGAAAATCACTCCCCTCCCCAAGCCCTGCCCAGTCCTTCTTGGTGAGGACAGATACGGTTCCCATACCCAGTGGTCACAGCCCCTTGGAAGTGGGGCACACGCTTAACAATGATACAAAGAAATGGGGCTCCAGCCCCCCACTCTACCCCTCCAGGAGGTGAGTGAGATTTCACAGAACAAACAAGAAAATCACTGAGGGGGTCTCACTGACCACCCCAGGGTGTTGTTATTGCTTTGGAGTCAGTGCTCCTTCTCTCTCTCTCTCTCTCTCTCTCTCTCTCTCTCTCTCTCTCTCTCTCTCTCTCTCTTTCTCTCTCTCTCTCTGACAAATCTGGTTGTGAAAGCCGGGCTCTGTCTCACCCTGAACAGTCACAGCAGTGACAGCTGGAGATAGAAGACACTTTTCTGGCTCAAAATATTCCAAACAGTGAGTAATAACCTAACTGCAGAGATATCACACTGGCTGAAAAGAACCGGGTGATGGCTAACCGTGGGCCTCAAATGGGAGCCCATCCAGAGCCCTGCTCCCTTGTCCTGAGGGCCCTGCCCCTCCACAGGCCCAAGGACACTCTGAAGACCAATGGGAGAAGAGGAACCTATGTACAGCCCTTTCCTGTGCAGTGCCAACAGCTCCATGTGGAGGTGACAGAGCTGGACCAGAACCCTAAGGGGCAGAGGGCTTAGCCAGCCTGGGAATGGGGAGAATGTCCAAGTGGGAAGAATCCCTGGTAGAAGAACCAGGAATGAGGTGGGATTCAACAGAGAGAGCCCTGGCATCCTCAGTGAAGAATGACACCCTCTAATGGAGTCCAGGCCCTCAATAGGGCCCAGCAATCCCCTGGAGTTCATCCTAAAGATAACCAATACCAAGGATATTTCCTCAGAATGCTGACTATAATGGACAGTTAGGGCTGAAACTCTATAGGAGGAGAGAGGGAGGCAAGGGGGAGCCAGGGAGCCCACCCAGCCAGGCTAGAGAGAGAGGCTTTTGGAATGTACTGGGGTCTCCCCTCTACTCCCAGCCTGGGGCTTGAAAAAATGACTACATCTGAGCTAAGAACAGGCCTTGGGCGTGAACACTAACTACCCAGCTAACCTGGGCTACACCCTACACAGCAGGGACTCGGTGAAAAGGGGTGGTGAGCTGCTGGGCGGCTCCCAGGAGAGTGATAGAAATGTGCTTCTATAGGGGCCAGACTGTGTCTCCCTCACATGCAAAAGGGCTCCTGCAGGCCCTAGGGAGGGCCACAGGAAGGCAGCTACCCAGGCCTCATCGGAGCCTCTAATTCTCACACTCACAGCGCTGCATCTCTCTCCTTGAACCAAGGTGATGAGGCCCGGGCAGTGGCTTCTGCCCTTCATACAGGATGGTTTATTTAAAAAGACTAAAATGGGAGGAGTTCTAATGCCTCCTCAACACCCTAGACCACAGGCAGAGGGACAACAGGATGACCTTTGACCTCATCTGACAAGGAGGGGGTTCTCCTGTTTGGGAAACCCTTACCTTGGTGCCCCTAGACTTAATCCAAGCTTTTTTTCAGAACTTGGCTCCCACTACCCCTGCATAGGAGAGAACCCTGCGTGCAAGGTTCAGGAAATGCAGGTCCCCACAGTCCTCCACCATATCACAGATGACAATGTCCTTTCCAGTCCACCAAGAGCTCCAGACCAGCTTGTTGCAATCCCATGGAGCAAAGACCCCTGGGGATCTGTGCCAGGCCTCAGGCGCCTCCTCCTTTCCTTTGATCTCTGCTGACCCCCAATTCCTAGAGCTTACAGCAGAGAGGCAGGCAGGAGGAGATGGATGGATGGACTCAGACAGGCTGCGGCAAAGCTCCTTCCATGGACAGGCAGAGGGAGATCCACACTCCCCTTCAGGTGGGGAGCTCTGGGCCCCCCCGGGAGCTGGCTCCGGATCCTTGCAAACTGCCCCATCAACTCTGGGGCAAGAGTAGCTGCCTGAACCCTGTGCCGCAGAAAAGACACTTGCTGGTAATTGGCACCATGGAGATGGCCAGCTTGGTTCTGGACTTGGCTCTGGGCAGCGAGCTTCAAGGAGGCAAAAGGGGTAAAAGGTGGAGTGTGCGTGGGGCCGGGGAGCAGTGTGCTCCGCCACCTCAGTCTTTCTCTGACTGTAGCCGCATCACCAGGTCAAAACCGGCCAAGTCAAAAGTGTAGCCAACCCACCGGGAGAGGGGAGGTCTCAGGGGTAGGAGGTGAAGGTGTGAGGAAGGGCCCAAGGGGGACAGGTCTCCCCATTCTGCTTCCCCACTGTTGGGAAGAACCCCATCCTCCAAAGTCCAATGTGCCCCTGGGCCTGGGGTCCCAGGTCAGGGCTGGGTGGTCTCCAGGCCATCTCGGGGAGCCCCTCCCCATCCCAGGCATTAAGATCGCTCGCCACAGGGCCCCACGGTGCTCTCAAGGGACAGCTGGGATGCCTGCCGGAGCAGAGGACCTGTGGCTGGGTCCACCATGGAGGAGGTGGGGAAGAGCTTGTACCAGCCCACAGCCAGGGTGGTCAAGTCCAGTTCCTCCAGCAGCACTCGGGCCACACCCATGAACTGTTTTCGCTCCATCCGACCGTAGTTACCCCACACGATTACCTGCAGGACAGAAAAAAAATAAAATAATAACAAAAATGATTCCATCTTGTAACTGAGAGCTGGCATATTGCTCAGCGGATACAGTGCTTGCCCAGCATGCACAAGATCCTGGGTTTGATTCCAGGCACCAAGACCACAAGCAATACACAGACATACATGCAGGCAAAACACCTGTACAATTAAAGTTTTTAAAAAATGCTTGTCACAGTCATAGGCCCTGAGTCAGAACCTGGGGACCTTCAGGCCAATGCATCTAAGTCTTGTAGAATCTCCTCTTTCAAAATTATGCAAGGGGGCCCAGCAAGGCAGCTCATTCTGCTGACAAACTCAACGACTGAAGTTCAATGCCAGGGCCCACATAGTAGGAGGGAAGAACTGGACTTCCCCAAGCATCATTTGACCTTGACATGCATGCATGCCGTGACATGTGCACCCCCCAAGTCCAAATAAAAAATAATAAAAGTCATTGGCCTGACCATGTTTTTCTGTGTCTAGTGTCTCTATTATGCCATCTTATATCTTGGCTTCCTTCCTCCGGCTCACTAGCCCCCTCTGTCCCATCCTCCATGAGGCTCCACTTTTGAACAAAGGCCTTGAAGGACAGCCCTGCATCGTTCCCCCAGAAGCATCAGAACCCCACATGAAGCATGTTCTTTGAGTGGACATTATAGTCACTGTTTGATTTGATTTCTTTCTTGTTCCAACCAATCTTTTTCTCTGTAGTGCCTTCCTGGTCTCCTGCAGCTGGCCACAGATCTGGGGTGTGGCTGCAGGATCCTCATCTACAGTTCTGTACCTCATCTCTTAGTTCTGGTCCTCCTTCTGAACTTGGGATAACTCAGCCCTGCTCAACAAAGCCTAGAGGGCGATTATCAACCCGTGGGTCGAGACCCCCTTGAGGGTTGAGCAGCCCTTTTACAGGGATCACATATCAGATATTCACACTATGATTCATAGTAATAGCAAATTACAGTTATGAAGTAGCAACAAAATAATGTTATAGCTGGGGGTCACCATGACATGAGGAATTGTATTAAATGGATGCAGTGTTTGGAAAGTCGCGAACAGGCTTAAAAGACAGTCCTTGGTCAGACAGGACTGGCTGCTGTGTACTATCTGCTTGGTTTCTGTTTGTAAATATTTTTAGAAAACTAGTTTTTATTTTATGTGTGGTATATGTACAGATGCCTGGGCATGCGTGTGCATGTGTGTGTGTGTGTGTGTGTGTGTGTGTGTGTGTGTGTGTATACTGCTGCCTATAGGGGCCAGGAGAAGGCGTTGGATCCTGGTAGCTGTAGTTATAGATGGTTGTGAGCCACCCAGTGTGAACTCTTGGAATTGAACTTGGGTCCCTCTGGAAGAGCAGTAATCACTCTTAACTATGGAGATAACTAACTCTGTAGCCCATATATATATATATTGTGGTTGCTGGTTTGTGTGTGCATGTACACAGTGTGTGCATGCATGCATACAGTGTTCATGAAACAGTATCCATAACGAGGTCAGAGGACAACTTTTGGGAGTTAGTTCATTCTTCCCCATGTTTTCAGGGATGAAACAGCCCAGACTCATGAGGGACTAAATTCATAGTAACACAGGAAGTTGTGGGTATGTCATCTTCTATGCTTAATTCTCCTGGGTAAGGCCCTTGAGAGACCCTACCCCCAATTAACACATACACACACACACACACACACACACACACACACACACCTTACCTGCAGGACTTTGCCCTGGGGACTCTCAGGAAACAGCAGCACCTGGTTGTACAGTGGGTCCAGTGACTTGCGGGCCACTTTGGTCTTCTTCTTGGCAATGCAAACACCATTCTCCAGCAGATAGGCCTTAATATAGGCAGCTGGGAACAGAGGGCAGAAGGCAGGGTTCTAGGCTGCTCCCTCAAATTGTGGGTAATAGGTTCAACAGAGAGGGGTCAACGACCTACTTCTGGGGACCAGAGAATCCCTAGGAGTATGGAGAAGGGCAATAGGGCAAATGGGTATAGGGTGGACAGTGTGTGAAGTTGTGTCTGGGTGGCAGTGTGTGAGGTCGTGTTGGGTGGCAGTGTGTGAGGTCGTGTTGGGTATCAGTGTGTGAGGTTGTGTTGGGTGGCAGTGTGTGAGGTCGTGTTGGGTGTCAGTGTGAGGTCGTGTCTGGGTGACAGTGTGTGAGGTTGTGTTAGGTGACAGTGTGTGAGGTTGTGTTAGGTGACAGTGTGTGAGGTCATGTTGGGTGTCAGTGTGTGAGGTCGTGT